>SKCR01054992.1:0-51267 GCA_019454045.1 Zanthoxylum bungeanum | reverse complement strand
TTATTATTATTATTATTTATTTTCCAGTCTATATAAGCCGCATTAGTCAAAGTCAATTTTCTCTAACCAAACGGCTGCGGTTCCATTTTTTTTCTACGTACCAAAAATAAATAAACAAAAATAAGATTTGAGTTTAATCGAAAATTGATAGTAAATTGTTCTAATAGTGATTTAAGTGATTTTTGATTAATCGGGAAAAATAAAATTGATATTTTATATGGTTGAGAAAAAAAAAATCAAACCGTTTCTCAAAAAAATCACTCATTATTAATGACTAAAAAAATAATAATATTATTATAAGAATTTTATTATCCTGGTTATATTAGTTTAAATCGAAACATATTTTTATTTTTTAATCATTTCTAATGGAATCCTTCTTTTTTCACATAAAATCATCAATTAATATCTAAAAAAATAATTTGAAAATAGAATAAAATTTGAAATTGGACGATTTTTGGAAAGTCATAAATTGAAAACCCATTGATTAACCTGTCAAAATTGTTGTGATTCACCGATCACTTTAGAGTGTATTTGAGGAAAAATCGAATTGTATTTTATTACTCTCAAGAATAAAATTACACAAGTTTACAACTAGAAACTTAACAAAAAACCTCACACACTCTCAAGCTCTCTACTTGGAGCTTACACACACTTTGATGAATATAACTAAGCTCTAAGCTCCTTTTATAATGTCCAAACCGCGTGCTTCAGTAACACGCGGTTTGGCAAGCTGTCACCAAGCTTGCACCTCACATCAAGCTTTTGGTGCTTGATTGCATGCCAACTGCATGCATGGGTTGATCACTTTCGGTGATCTTGCTGGCTTCAACTGCTGGCCTCAACAAATCTCCCCCTCGGTGAAGATTTCCTTAAAATCTGAGCCGACCATCAATCACCCAAATCGGATCCTCCAAAGGATCCACCCCTGGCTGCATCTGTATGACTGCCTACGTACCCTGAGTTGGGATCAAGCCAATCGTAGTTCTCTGTATCATATGACAGCTATCCTGGTTATGTCTCTGCACAACTCTAGCTTGTCCCGATCATCGTTCCTTTGTTGACATGTCGGCTGTGTCTCTGCACAGCACACTTCACTGCATCTCTGTACAGTATTCTCCTGCTATGTCTCTGCATAGTACAGTCCACTGTGTCTCTGCACTGTAATCTTCTGTTGTGTCTCTGCACAGTTTTGATGCCATGTTTCTTCACCCAATTGTTCCTCAGTGCCTTCTTGCCTTTGGGAAACTCTCTGGCTCCCCCACATCAGTAAGCAGAATATATTCGGATCCCGGATATCTGGTTGATGGAATCCTGCCTCGTTCTGATCTTCTTGTCTGAGGTCTACTGATTTCTGGAGGTCTGTCATCATCCATCTCTGTGAATGATCTTGCAGCTTCTAATGGAATGAGTTGCGGCTCCCCTGCTCAACACTTTCTTCTGTAATCTCCGATGGAACAGGTTGTGTCTCCCCCTGCTCAACATCTTTATCTGCCTCCTCTGGTTCTGCTTCTGGAATTTCCTCGTGCACCATATCTGTGGCCAATTGTGCTGGTGCTGGGTCTGGATTTCTGTTGGCACTGGAATTGGAAGACATCCTGGGCATTTCAATGTCTTCAATTGTTCGGTCTTCAAGAAACTCTACTTCCTGGCTTCTGATGACCATCTTTCTTCGGATCCCATAGTCTGTATCCAAATTCTCCATCTCCATGGCCTAGGAATATACATGAAGTTGTCCTTGCATCGAGCTTCTCCTTGAGCTCATTGGATACATATACAACGACTAAACAACCGAATACTCTATGGTGAGTGTATAAGGGATTCTTACCAGACCACACTTTCTCCGGAATCTCCAAGTTCAACGGTTCAGTTGATGATCTGTTGATCAGGTAACAGGCAGCACGAACAGCTTTCCCCAGAATGGCTTTGGCAGCTTAGCCATACTGATCATTCCTCTGACTTTCTCCATAATGGTGCGGTTCATGCTTGCAGCGACACCATTATGTTGTGGAGTGTGTGGAACAGTTCTCTCATGTCGAATGCTATGTCTCATGCAGTAGGCTTCGAACTCCCTGGAACTGTACTCGTTTCCATCGTCTGTGCGAAGGCACTTCAGCTTCTTCCCTGTTTCATACTCTACTATGGCGTGGAAACTGATCTAGGACCTGATCCTTCGTCTTGAGGAAATACACCCAGATTTTCCGTGAAACATCATCGATGAAAGTCAGAAAATACTTGTTACCGCCCAATGAATCAACCTCAAAGGGACCACAAACATCAGAGTGCACCAGACTGAGCAACTCTGATTTTCTATCTGAAGAGAAATCAAATGAGACTCTGCGTTGCTTACCAATCGAGTAGTGATTGCAAGGACCTCGTGCAACATCCTTGGTAAGCTCATTCTTGTTCAGGGTAGACAACCCTCTCCCACTCATGTGTCCAAGTCTCCGGTTCCACAGATTTTGAGAAGCCTCTTTTTTCAGCTACATTGAGATTGTCTGCACAAATCTTCACATGAGTCTTGTATAGTGCGCCGCAAGCATGTCCTCGGGCGACAACCATGACACCTTTCGTCATTCTCCATGTGCCATTTCTGAAGTGATTGTCATAGCCCTGTTTGTCAAGAGCTATCCCCGAGAGTACATTCAGCCGAAGTTCTGGAACATGCAGGACATCCTTCAAGGTCAATGTACACCCGACATTTGTCCGCAACTGAATATCACCCATTCCTACTATCCCAGAGGAACTGATATTTCCCATCTTCACTGCTCCAAAGTCTCATGCTTTGTATGTTGTGAAGAAATCTCTGTGAGGAGTGACGTGGTAGGATGCTGCAGTATCTACCACCCACTCAACATCTTGGGTTGCGTTGTGAAGGCATGTTTCTTCCTGTATGGAGCATATTGCTACATCTGCTTGGACAACGACCAGTGTCTCTCCTTCGTCATTCTTCGGCTGGTGATTGCCTTGTCCCTACTCTCGTTGCAGTTTTCGGCAATTCTTCTGTAGGTGGCCTACAATGCCACAATGGTAGCACTTATAGGTAGACTTCCTTCCATCTGAGGATATACCCCTGGTTGTGCTTCTGCCTCTCTCTCCGTCTCATCCTTGATGTTTTCCTCGAGTCTTTGTGACGAAGGCTTCTGTCTGTTTTGAGCCAACATCTTTTCTCCTGGACTCCTCATTCGACAGGGCATCTTTTACCATAGGCATGGTAACTTTACCTCATTGAGCGGAATTGCTGAGAGTAACCACCAATGTCTCCCAGCTATCAGGAAGGGAACTGAGTAGTAAAAGGGCTTGTACTTCATCTCCCAGCTGCATGTCTACTGCAGACAACTGGTTCACCAGGCTCTGGAACTCGTTGGTGTGTTCCGCAACGAAAGTTCCACTCCGTAGCTTCAGGTTCACCAAACGCCTCATTAACAGGGCTTTATTCCGAGCTGTCTTGGCCTGGAACATGTCTTCCAGCTTTATCCACATCCTGTAAGCATCTGAATCCTATGCTACGTGGTGGAAGACACTGTGACCGATCCACTGCCTTATCTGACCCAAAGTTCTGTTGTTGAGTTTATTCCAGTCATACTCCTTAACAGACTCTGGTTTCACTCCCTTCAACTCGATGACATCAAATAAATCTTTGCAATGCAAAAAATCTATCATCTGAGGTCTCCAGAGGGAGTAATTAGTTGCAGCCAGTTTAATCATTGCACCAGAAGTCGAATCTCCAATTTCCATTTTAAATTTTAAAGTTTAAAATGTAAATACAATAAAATTGGGGCTGAATTTCACAAATCTGAGGTCACCGTTGCGTCCGGAACGGTCGAAAATGGTGGAATAGACACTTCATTGGTCTAAATCCGACACAGAGACTGATTTGTAAATTCCTAAAAATTCTGGGGCAAAACCGTAAATTTCAAAACTTCAGGGGGCCAAATGAAATTTACCAGGCTGCTGACATGGCGCTGCTGACGTGGAAAGTGGGACCGGTTTTGCTGACGTGGCAGACACGTGGCGGATGACGTGGCGCTGACGTGTCTGCTGACTGGGCGCTGACTGTGCGCTGACTGGGCATGACGTGGCGCTGACGTGTGCGGCCACGCGGATCGTCTTCAACCTTTAGTGCGCGTGAGGCGCGTGTCTGCGAGTGGCGGCGCGTAGGAGTTCTCTGCCTGACGCGTGCGGCGCGTTCGGGCTCCCTGACCTCCGTTTGATCGCCGGAAAATACCACCGTGCTCGTCTCGACGTGAACTAGCTGATGGTATGCTCAAAGTTGATTTTTGACAACTTTGCCGGAACTCGAATTTTCCGAACCGAGCTCCGTTCTTCGGTTTTTCGACCCCAAAGAAGAACCAAAGCTGCTGATACCACTTGTTGTGATTCACCGATCACTTTAGAGTGTATTTGAGGAAAAACCGAATTGTATTTTATTACTCTCAAGAATAAAATTACACAAGTTTACAACTAGAAACTTAACAAAAAACCTCACACACTCTCAGGCTCTCTACTTGGAGCTTACACACACTTTGGGATGAATATAACTGAGCTCTAAGGCTCCTTTTATAATGTCCAAACCGCGTGCTACAGTAACACGCGGTTTGGCAAGCTGTCACCAAGCTTGCACCTCACATCAAGCTTTTGGTGCTTGATTGCATGCCAACTGCATGCATGGGTTGATCACTTTCGGTGATCTTGTTGGCTTCAACTGCTGGTCTCAACAAAAATTATCATATATCATTGTCAAATTAAATTGGTCAGGTCAGATAACTTAAATAGCTATTTATGTTTAAATACCGATTAATCATTAATTATTCGGAGGTTAAATAACATAGTTGAAATACTAAATTAATACACATTGAAAGTTCATCTTATATGATATTGACATCCACATTATCATCTTGAAGGAAAATAATTCTTTGTAATATTTTTTTTTTTCAAATAAATGCACCTATAAAAAAAAATTATTTGTAACGATATTTAGGTTTTAAGTGTTAAAAATTATTAACCTTATATATCAGATTAAGCTTTCTAGTGTCTTGTCTGATTCACACTCTTTATTTTCAAACAATTTCTTAATAAATACGCAGTCTCTGCGGTTCTTTAAATAAATGTAAAAACAATATTTTTAATGAAAAATATGGACTGAAAATTTATAAATAATTAGAAAAGTGAGAAAAAAAAAGGAAAAATCTGAAATCCCAATGATCTTTGAATAATGTAATTTCAACTTTGAGAAGGAGAAATTTTAAACCAAGTGAAATTGGGTCAAATTTCTCAAAATCTTGAATCACATATTTTAATAACGAGGTTAAAATTTTTTATAATCTTTTACCACACATAATTTAATAATAATATATGATAAAATTTTAATTATATTTTAATTATTATTGAATAATTATTAATTAATTTTGGTAAAAAAATCAATATAATATTAAGCTTAGCATTAGATCGAATTCAAGTCCCCTCAAAGAAACGTGCCATAAATTAAGATGGGTGTTTTTCATAATTAGTTCAAAATTTTCAGAACCGATTTTGAACCAATTTCTGAACCAAACCGGTTTGGTTCGAGCAAAATTCCCAAATTTCACCCCTTCGCAAAGTTACATTTGAGAATCATTGCCTTACAATTTATCACCAAGATTAGAAGAGTTCGATTTACATTTATTTACTAATCTAAAATATTTAAAAAATGAAATAAGAACATTTTAATCGCCTCCAAAAGGTGTGACTCGATGGTAAAGAGTTTAGGACTTAATTGTCAAGAATTGAGTTTGAATGCTGATGGTGTATTTCTTATAAAAGTCTGAACAATCGGAGATTTTACCCACCCCGCTTAAGCTCAGATCATATGAATTGACGGTAGAATTTCTAACGTTTAATATAAAACAACTCCACTAACATATAACTAAAACATTGAGATAAATCTGTGCCCAGCTAATAGAGAAAAAAACATAGTCTTAGTTGAGAATAAAAGCCATAACAGTAAAAAAAAAATAAAAAAAAAAAAATAAATAAAGAGAGAGAGAGAGAGAAATACACCAAAATAAACAAATAAGCATTGATAATTGCTCTTTATTTCCTAATCCCTACATAAAATCTAAATTCACAAGCTACTGCACAAACTATTGCATAAAATTTGAACTATATGGACTTATATAGAATGGGGGGGAGATCAAATGGAAAGAGAGAGGTCAGTTCAAATTGGAGAAAAGATTGGCAGTTTGATAGCCCTTCGCCGGTTATTTCCACCGTGGTTGGAATTTCAGGTAGGGTCATGATCAAATCGGAAGCTTATTGCGTCTAACTGTTATATCTGGGAAGATTCACGAATGCCTTTGAATGTTCGGTGGGGGGAGGATGGAGTTAGCTAGTTCTTCATTCACTGACACTGTAAGAGGTGGCATCTGCCTCATCATGGCTGGCATGTTATTCAGGCTGCATAAAGAATCAAAACGTACAGTAAGGAAACAAGAAAAGAGAAATGGCCTTAAAATGATAGCGGAAAAATGAACCTGAAGAAAAATGGAGAAGACAGAAAGGTTCTAACTTCGATAATATACAACACGTATAAAATGTTTCGAGGAACTTTGGCAGTTTACTGTCTAATTTCAGTTGCATACTGAGGCCATGGATTTGATATTTTGTTTCAGTTTTGCAAAGTGATACTTACAGTAAAGGCAAGGGGGAATACAGCATTTAAGCGCTGAAAGAAATTATAATGAAAAAGTAATAATTGAAGCAAGGGGAACATACTCATTTAATATTCGGAGAATGTTATCGCGAGTTTGGCATAAGAGACTAATATTATCCTGAATCTGAAACGAAAAGAAAATTAAAAAATGTAAGCTCTTGACAACCAACAACAACGAACGAGAATAAAACAAGATGACTTGTACGGAATGTCTCCAAACAGCATAAAGTGCTTCATCACTGTGGTATAGGATATAAATGATACTTTAGTCTAATTATGCTAATTATAATCCTGAAGACATAACTGCTGATCATGTTCCAAAAGGTTTTTCGAGATATGCGAATCATAATCAAGTATATGTATATATCGACATTATTTTTCATAGATGTACAGAAGACAAGTATGGGGTCCCCAAGGGGCGTGACTTGGTGGTATAGGGCTCAGGATTTCACCTTGAGATCCTGGGTCCGAATCCAGAGAGTGCGTTTCTTGTAAGAATCTGGGACAACCGAGGGTTTTACCTACTCCGCTTAAGCCCGGAAGGGATGGTTTGACGGCGGGGTTTCTAACGTTTCCAAAAAAAAAAAAAAAAGTATGGGGGCAAAGAATTTGCATATATAGTGCTACCCAAACTAAATCAATAACCAGATCAAAATGAAACCAATATATTAAAACATAAGCACTCACTAACCTTATAAGATGCAAGGTTAGCAGAAATTTGATTGAAGTTCTGTGCATTCTTCTCAAGAACCTCTCCCAATATACCACCAATGACTGCAAACACCACAAGACACATATCCACTATTACATTCCCCTAATATTTCATGAGATGCAATATACTACCAACTGAGAAACTGACGCTTCATTTTGCAAAGGAAATAATCTCCCATGCAAAAACATCTCACCGAATTTCCATTACCATGTCAACAACTATAAACATATGGAAACTCTCGACTTGTTTTCATTTTTTCCATCTTTATTTTAGGTTTATCATGCATCCCACCACACGCCATCATGCCAAATAACAATAATAATAAAATAAATAAATTTCCCTCAAAGGTTGGTGTCAAGGGGTACCTTGCCTTAACCCCTTGCTACCACTACAAGAGACAAAACATAACTAGTACTGAAAAACTCTTTACTTGATCCTTTCAAATCATTGCTTAGACGATAATCAAAATATTCTGTTTTTATCAAATTATAAAGCTAACATGCCCGTGCACCACTGAAAATAAAGGTGAAAACAAATTCCACAATGCATATGTTCTTTAGACCCATTACCCACTTTGTTGCTGACGTTTCTTCTATTATTTGAAACAAATTCATTAACTAAAACAGTCGAACTTTGTAACACAAAATCATGAACAAAACCTGGAAACTACTCTATTTCTTCTCCTATTGAGAGATACCATGTATGGTACATCTAAAAACATCTCAATCCAACTACCGTCTCAATTGAATGACCAATTGAAATTTAATTTTTCATAAATATAAGAAGAATTATTCCCATCATTTAAACCAAGTCTAAGAGAGGTGCTTTTACCCTTCACTAAGCCTCACATCCCCACTCACAAGTCAAAACCCTTAAATCTATACCAAACCAAACCAATTAGTTTTGTTAGAAGAGCTGGCAAGTGAAAAGAAGAGGGGAGACAAAAGATACAAATTCATCCCCCGCTACAAACATCTCCCATTTTTTTCACTCAAACCAACAAGCCCTTTAAATTTCCCAAGAGCTTTACCAGCTAAGATAGTCGTACCACTATCCCTATCCCCATGAAAGTTTTGGATATCCATCCTTCATCCATCTATCTACGGTTTCCTAACCTTAGCCGAGGCTTAGCCCTTCTGTTCAAATTTCCAAATGCTATTAGTAATACTTTCTTCTAGAAATTATGAAGCAAAGAGTCCGACCACCAAAACCTTAAGCACATATTCTTCATGGCAACAAGAGATTCTTCCTCTTCCCAGACGAAAACAAATTCAAGAGGCAAGATCAAGCCCGCAGTCACATACATATATATAAAGTTGATCAAGTTGCATCTATCAAAAAGACAAGGATAGTCTTTCTTAATTCTTGAACCAAAAAATCACACATGTTCCGTACCATTCAGGTTAACAAAAAATGATTGTCCAGATTGAATATCACCCTAATTTAATTGCATAACATCCCTCTAATGTAAATGCGAGAGAAAGAGAGCTGTAAACCCAAAAATTACTTGAGTCTAATGTGGAGTATAACTTCTAATTTCTGGTTGTTAATGGAAACAATCAAGACAAAATGGGAAGTAGATAATACAATAAAACTTGGCAAAAAAGAAGCAAAAGAAGCAGCAATCTTAGGAGATGAAAGGCACATACAAGAAAATGAAAAGCATTGTCCTTCTGAACTACAAGGATAATAATAGAATGGTAGCGGATATGTAAGAAGAGCCAACCTTTGTACGAAATGCCATCATCATAGCCCGCAGGAATAATTGTTGATGCATATGGAAGAACATCAGCCCGGGCTGCAAAGTGGGCTGGCTTTGCTGAAGGATCAATAACTCTTTCCTAGGAATCAAAATCAAAAGACATTCCTAAGCCCCAATAAATCATAAATCACATATTTAAAGTATTCAAATAAAAATATTATATCAACCCTCCATCCCTCCACATTAAGCATATTGTCGTTAACTAATATTTAAGGATAAAAGTCTTCCAAATTAAATGTTATCACCTTAGTTAAAGCAACCGAGTGTTTTAGCGAAAAAAACTAGCAGCAGAATTTGCATTTCGGAGAATTTAAGCCTAAATCGTTAGTTGATATCGTAGACAAGTTTCCACCACACAAAAATATTATAGTTTAGAGACGAATTCAGTTTGCAAAACATGTCTCCCAGGAACTGGTTCTGCTAAAACACAAAGCTTTCCTCACTGCTCAATGGAATGGCCACTGTTTGGGAGAGGGGTAGGCAGACTTTAATCCTTTAATAAACCTTTAACATACAGCCCATATGAACTGATGTATATAGTATGCATTCGGCCATCCATGCACATACATGAAACCCCATAATCCAATGTGATAACTAAATTTTGTTGCTAAGACGGAAAAAAGGAATGAAAAGAAAAATAATAAAACAAATTAAATGGTACAAAATATTGATAGATTGTACCTTTTTTATCTTTGTTCTTCCTTGATATTTCTTCCTTCCTTCTCTTGCTATTTTCTTTCTTCTGAACAGAGAATTGAATTAGTTAGAACTTGAAATAAAGCATTAAACAGCATTAAGTTTGATCTCTTCCAAGTTCCAGCCATTATATAAATATATTTTCAACCCTCCATGTTCATAGATATTCTGACATGTTCTAACAGGACAACCAGGAACAACGGCAGCCAGTCAAAAGTTTTCTAACTATGGTATTTGACTACCATGCTTAAAGCCACAACAACTAAAATAAAAATGCCTGAATACAGTTGCTAACCACAGACAGTGCAGGTTCACAGATAATTATTTTAGTTTATTTGAAAAGAACAATATACAGAACATAAACACAAACACTATAGATCTTACAGTCATCCATCTGCAACGCAATGCTACATCCCGAACAGTTTTATTATGTAGATGCATAGCTATCTTTGCATAACGAGTTAATGTTCTGTCTGATGCATATCTGCAGGGGAAACAAAGACCACTTCCATTAGGTAAACCACCCATGAATGAAATGAACGTAAAGTAGTTTTCGAGGAGAACCAAAGGGCATTTCAGTTTCCAATCCCAAAGCAGTTAAAAAAACAAACATCAACTCAAATATTAAAATTCACACCGAATCTTATGCAATTGAGATAACAAAAAAAAAAAAGTTAAATGAAGAACAACTTGGATAGATTTTTAAGCAACTAAAATGATTTTAAACAACTTAACCCAAGTATCAGCATAAATTTTGGTCACAACCTTAAAAAAACAATGTATTGAATATTTGAATTTATATGTTTTTAACATTCAGTTCTTTGTATGGAAAAAAGGCTAAAGTCGGTCAGCATCTTAAGGTATCAAATTTTTTTAAGTGGAAGTGAACCGTTTGGTATAACTTTTCAAACAAAATTTCTTCAAGATTTTATCAATAGAGGTTGTAAATAAGAGTTTTTATTAAAAATTATAAAATTACTTTATTGGGTAAATTTTTTTAAGTTGTGCTACGAAAGAAATGAAATAATGTTGATAAATTAAATAAGGGTATTACATATAATTTAACCTTTTAAAAAAACTTTTCAAACTCTATTTGAGCTTTTGTTAGCGGAGGCAAAATAATTTTTTTAATCTTTGAAAGCTCTACTTAAAATGCAACCAAACACCACAAAAAAGTTTGAAAAGAGCTTTTTGGAATTAAAAAAGTTATTTTACCTCAATCTAAAAACGGAAAAGCCTAACAACTAGAAGTGGCTACCATAGTGTTTCCAATCGAGTGAATGAACATCAAATTAAAACCTTGTATGGAAGATCATTATAATGTTTAATTTGTGCAGAATCTATAGTGCTCCTAATTCTACTTAAATTTTGAAAACCCAAATCAAATTCTTTATATAAAACAAAAGTCAGAGTCGTTACTACACAAGATAAAAACTAGCAAACACAATCCATTTTACTCGGAAACCCCAAAACAAAAACACAATAACCCAAAAACAACTAACACGGAACTAAATGACCTCTTTTAGTAGGGCTAAAGAGCTAACCAAGAACTCAAAAATTCACAAAACCCAATTGAACATAAACTATAAAAATAATCAAACATCAAGCAAAAGAACTCAAACCCATCAAAGATTTAACAATACCCAATTGAACCCAACCGACAAAACCCTCAAATAAATTTAAAAAAAAAAAAAAAAACAAAATTTACTCACTGCTGTAGCCCGTCTTCAAGAATCGCCTGTTCCTCTAGCGTCCACTCAGAGGAGATTCCCGGATTATGCTTCAAAATCGCACTCCATCTCTCAGCCAGCGGCATCGAATTGCCGTTACTCTGATTCGTTGCAGAATTAAAAGAAGACGGATGGCCATGGTTCTGTTCTTGATGATTACCAGCTATATTCGCCATGTGACTCACGAATCTTTTCTGGTTAAAAATTACTTTGCAACGCTGCGTTTTAAGATTTTGATAAAGTGATGCTGCTGCTGCTGCTGACGCTTCAATGAGTTCATTAGTTAGGGAATTTATATGCTAATTTTAAAAAAAAAAAAAATGATTTTTCCTTTTTTTTCAAAAAATAAAATATTATTTACAACACAGTGTGTAAGTAGAAGAGAAGAGAAGAGAAAAGAAGAGAAGAGAAGGTAACTGGGTACTGTGGGAATCGTCAACAGAGATAGAGAAAAAGATGTACGGAACTGAAATTGTAGAGGAATTTGAAGCTTTCAAGGTGATGAAAGCGCGTGTAATATATATATATAATTTTTTTTTGTTCATAATATTTCTCTAATTATGGATTTTTACAGTGTGTACTTTGCATGAAGTGGAAAAAATTGGCGCTAAATCCACAAATTTGGTGCTAAATTTTTTACACCAAAAAAAACAAGTCTAATTAAAATAGTTTAAGACTCAGTTCCATAGAATTCTATCTCAGAAGCAAGCATGGAATTACTATTTTTCAAATAAGAAAAATAGTAAATTAAGGAGGAAATTATCCTCCACTAACGTAAATTAAGTAAGAAATTGATACACATTTAGAGGAAGTTGATAAGAACACCGAGACTTGGAAGATGGGCGGAGGAAGTTAGTAAAAAGTACATGAAATTGAGAAGCACTCGGAGGAAGTTAGTAAAAAGTGCATGGAGAAGGAAGCTACTTTCAAAGCCTATAAAAACCAACATATCAACTTTCAATTATTTTCAATGTAGTTAATTAGTTTTGTAGTTTTTAAGCTTCATTATGTAATTATGGTTTGTAATTTGTAATTTTATAATCTGAATTCCAGATTTTCAATTTCAGTAACAATCTCTATAGTTTAGATTTTCAATTCCAGTAACAATCTTTATAGCTTAGATTTTCAATTCCAGTAGAATTTCTCTCAGTCTTTTTAGCATCATTCTAAATTCCAATAGTCTATCCTTTGGAGGCTTTGGAGAACCCGTTTTTTAACAATATAAATTGACACTCCTGGTTATGCTTGGCAGAAAAGCCAAAGCCCGGCCTGGCCTGGCCCAAGATACGAAAATCCTGGGCTGGGCCTTAGAAACCGAGCCCGGCTCGGGCCCGATGATTTAAGCCCTGGCCCGACCCGACCAGGGCTTAAATATTAATTTAAAAAAAAAACACAAAAAATCCCTCTCCTCACGAGTCCATACCCAAAATTACCCTAATTTCTTTCTCTTCTCTTCGAAGCCTTCACAGCCTCTGCCTCCTCTGCTCCTCACACACACAGTCACATTTCAAAATTCTTTCAAATTTCAATCACTAATCTCTTCGTCATCGTCATCGTCATCAGCTCGTCTTCATCACTTCTTCTCATCGTCTGCACAGACTGCACTTCGTCTCATTGCCATTGTTTCACAATTTGATTTTCTGATTCCATAGTATTCACATACTTCTCCCGCGTTACTTTCTAAAAACTATAAAAACTATAAGAAGTATATGGAAAACCAGTTATGAAAACCTTTTTCAATCTTTCACAAATCGGGTTGATTGAATTACAGCCTTATGTTTGAGTCATCTATGATGTATTAATTGTATATTGTATTTCAATTTTTTTTGGGACAGGCCGGGTTTGGCCCGGGCCTGAGCCCGGCCCGACCCGACAGAGGCTCGGGCCTGAGCCCGGCCCGGCCCGACAGAGGCTCGGGCTGGGCTTTTAAAAGCCTGGGCCCGGCCCGGCCTGTTACCATATGTTGATGGTGTTTTCAGGCACTATGTTATTTAAGCAGCACGACAGGGGTAAAAAAGGTAATTCACTTCTCAGTCAAGATTATTAATGCCGACCCGACCACTAAAGAGTCAACAGTAAGGGGCCGGGAACTTTACGGTTAGTGACCGAGCACTGAGTTCAAGATGACCGGGCAATTATCAGGTCGACAACAGCATTCTCATACAAACTATTATGACCGACCACATGAAGACCGACCTCGTGAAAACCGAGCATAGGGCAAGACATGTTCGGGAAGATAAGGCATTCTATCCATACAAGATAAGATAATAAGTTATCATATTTTCATAAAGAGAACTGATGAGTCAGTATCCTAAAAGGATAAAAGAAGTGAATGTAGTCGAGGACAATCCTCAAATCCAATTCCCAGTCTGCAAAGTTCTCAGCGCCTTTCAGTTTGTTCGCATCAAGCATACGCGCAAACTGATTTGTGGATTGTCCCGCCATCGCCAATCTATCATATAGATCACGAAAAACGGTTAGCAGAAATAAAGCAGTTTCATATAATATCAAAAGCATAAACTAGATCATGGATTTTTAATCTAATATGCCCCTCCCACTAAATCATGCAATACTGTAATCCCAAAACAGAATACAAATATTTAATAATTAAATTAAATATAAATAGTGAAAAGTGGATCCCGTGAATATATTTCGGCTCACAGCAGAGGCACGGTCTCGCCTACGTATATTCATCAGGTAGACAACTCATTTGTCAATCATTCACTAATGACTCCTAAGTACCCGTCCTGGCCGTTTCTCGTTGTCGCTGCGAAGGCAGGCCCACAAGGAGACGTACCAAGGTTAAACTCGCCAATGATAAACTCAAGTTACTTACGTAATCCTGACAGCTAGGGCACGTTCAGATGTCCGCTTTCGCTTGAATTTATCTAGTATCTGATATACATCCGGTATAAATAAATCTTTATCGGCTACACCCTCACAGCAGAGGCACGGTCTCAGATGTAGTCACAAAGAGATATTCATAAACCGTATTGACAAGACGGACCATATAACATGCATCAATTACATAATTACATTTAAACTTTATTATTAGGGATTTTCCGCTAAGTGTCATACACCCTAAATCTAACCAGTTTAGATCCTAATAAGCATGCACAAAGTCAAGAAAACATGATTAAACATTGATTCAATGAAGGCTAATCATATTAGGTGGCCTAGAATCAGACTCGCTCTGATACCATTTTGAAGGGGTTATTTAGGGGGTGAGTCCGGTAACGCAGCGGAAGCGGTGAAAATCCGATTTTCAGATTTCAAAACTTTTTCTCGGATTAATTAAATAAACATATTTATTTAATATTCCAATAATCAAATTATGAAAATAAATTCAATAAAACATTTTTAGGTGAATTTACCGAATACCCTTGCTTTGTATTTTGTCCGTTTTAGTCCGAAATTGATCCAATCAATTTTGAATGATTCTAAATCATTTCTAAGATGAACTTATGATGTTCAAAACATCAAAACACCAAAGCAACCAAAATCCCCATTTTTCTTATCCATTGCCGTGAGCACCATTAGGTGCCTAAATTGACCATTTGGTCATTTCATGCTTCAAAACTCATCCAAATGAAATCCAATCAACATGAAACTTTGCATGCATCATATACACACCCAAATGCTCAACATATATGAAAACCCCCAAATTGGAATTAGTTAAAAACCCTAATTTTTCAATTTCCTCAAATTGGACAAATTAGACCAATACATTAAATCAATTATTTCAATCATCATTCTTCCATCCAATTCAAGTCTCAACACAATGAAACAACTCAAGATCAAATTTAGGTCATTTAAGAGTGGGTCAACAACTCTAGATTAGCAACATGGTTTCATAAACCTTAAAAGAATCCTTACAACTACAATAGTCACAAGTTTCCTTCACCATACATGCTCAACACTTCTATCAAACTTCCACCAACAAAAACACAAAGAAATAAAGAAAGAAATAATCTAAGAACATCACATGTTGAAGCCTTGAACCTAAGGAACATATTCCTCTCTAATAGTAAGTTGGAAAAACTTACTAAATTCCAAGCTATCTTTGATTTTGTCTTTCTTTTTCTCAAGCTTCCTTTGCATTTCTTCAATGGAGTTTATTTTGATAAAGTGTATTAGTTAAGTTTATCATGAAATGAAAATCAATTTATACTTGTTTCATTTGGCCTTTGGCCGAAAATGGCTAAGACAAAAAACAAGGAAATTAATTTCAATTTCATTTCAAGTTTCATTTGGTCAACTTGCACAAATATCTATAAACAACTTTATTGGATATTTATTTTGGTCAACAAATGCAACTAATGTCATTTACTTTAAATATCCTAACATAAGATATTTATATTTTAATTAATTTAATTATTTAACAATTAAATAATTAATTAATTAATCAAATACAAATATATTAAATATATGTATAATATTTACATTAAATATTAAATATATATTCATTTAGGAAATAAGTCAAATAACTCATTTTGACTATTAATTAATGTGTATTTAAATTAATCAAGTATTAAATGTAAATACACAAAATTCAGGAAATGACTATCTAGTCTCTTTAGCATGTATCTTGCGTTTAACTATTAAACGACTTTATAAATAATCAATATTATTTATTTATGTTGCTCTAGTGCTCAACGAGTATGTTTCATTATTGAGACTCTCTAGGTTCAGGTATATCCATCACAAAATCTAATTTCGTGTCCATAATCTATCCACCCGTAGATTATGACGATCACAGATAATCTCGCTGAACCATACAGGTCGAGGTCATCGCAAATGTATAAATCCTCCGTCACAGGTATCCGGATAAATCCCAGAGATATAGATATGAACGTCAAATCTCTATCGGGATTATCCAGTCGACTATTCTATTAGCAATCTCAAAAGAATGTTTAGAACTAGCTTCTAAACTTTACCACGGGCCCATGGTTTTATCTGATTGCTAATCATATAGACTACCTATGCTCTGATACACAGAACTGACGGATCCTATCTTGATACACATAGGACACCCTGAGGATCTATCTACACCCAACGAACAGGCGGAGGTCTGATCTTAATAGATCGGTGACGTGACTGCCGTCTAAGTGTAGAAGATGTCTCATGTGCCCACAATGGCATCTCAAGTCTAAGAATCACAAGTGCTACTCAACCCAGAAGATTCTTATTGACGCTGGTGTACCATCCATTAAGAATCTTCGGTGAGTCGTTCAGTGTTTATCCGCTATAAACACTACACGTCTATACTAGTCCCCAAGACTAATGGTTCATTGAGAACCATTGGAATCATATATTCCAGTATACGACATGTACCGGTCTCAACGGGTTTACTATACTGACCAAGTAGTGTAAACCTTGACCAGGAACTGTCTGAGAATGACAACGTCATGATACTTCTCAATGTCCGTTGCGACGCTTTTGCAACTGTATCATGACTAATCATTCTCGGGTCATTACGTCTTTACCATATAGTAATATAGATTATATTATAGAAACTGCATATATTATTCATAATAATAATGTTTTACAGAAGTATTTAACAAAATACAACCGGGAATTGGCGCTCTGAGCACCAACCCCAACATCAGTATCCTAAAAGGATAAAAGAAGTGAATGTAGTTTTAAAAGTAGGAATCCTGATAGGAAAAGGAAACCATCTCCAACTGGGAATTCTTGTACAAATAGGAATCTGATTTCTTCACCATTATAAATAGGAGGGTAGAGTGAGTGTAGAGGGGAGGAGAATCAATATCAAGATCAGAATCATTACCATCAGACTTGTAAAAAACCAGAAGCAGAGCCGAGAAGCGTGTTTGAGTAATAAAAGTATCATCCTTTTTGTGCCAGTGGACGTAGGTCAGACCAAGATCCGCCGAACCACGTTAAATTTCTTTGTCGATTGGTGTATTATTTGTCTTTTGCTAAGTTTGTTTTTGGTCCCCCATAACCAAACAAATTCACTATTGAGGGAGGATTGTCTCGGGAGTAATATTCACATATTGCCCTGAGACCAAAATCAGCCGTCAACACCATACATACTCCCGATGGGACCCACTAGATGGATGCAGCCAACCAAAAATAATCACAACTCAATAAACAAACACAAATGAATCCAACAACAACAATTCTAATTTCTGTAGTCTAGTCTTTTAAAACTTTTTTTTTTTCACGGTAATCATGGGCATGTTAGATTTCTTTTGTTTCCAATAGTCTTAATTTTTTTTTTTATTAATTCCTGCAATATTTTATAACCACAATTCCAGTATTGTAAGCACTTTTTTTTTCTAATTCAATGTTCATTTATTTTATAACTTCCTGCTAGAATCTAATTGTTCATCCCTTTCGAACCTTAGAGAACCCATTAATTTTCACAATCATCTCAATTAAAAGTCAGTAATTTACGTTGAAGATCTGCTCCTTTGGCACGCTTGCGCAATACCAAATTTTTTTCAAAACCAACATATAAATTGGCACATCTAGTAGGACCCACTAGAATGATGTAGCCAATCAACTAGGGGTGAGCAAAACCGGTTTCGGTTTCGGTTCCGCATAGAACCAGAACCTACCCTGAAAAATTCGGTCTGCACTAAGTGGAACCGGAACCTACCCAATTAAACAGAGTATCCTATTATTCGGTTTCAATCTGGTTCCGGTCCGATTCCGAATTACCCTATTTTAAAATATTTTAATGAAAACTACATTCTGATACGAGTCCGTAGGAAAAAACGGGGACCAAATCGGAGTGCGGAAGCTCAAGAATGAAGAAAATGAAGTTTTAGACTTTTAATGCTCGTCAGCCTCATTACCCTTTCTATTTTCATTTTCAATTATACAAGTTATCAGTGCATTAAGTTGCCTAGTTGTGAAACCTTGGGGTGACATACCTTCGTTTATCGGATGACCTGTTAGTGGAAAATAATTTCAAGATATTTAAGATATTTATGAAGAAAATACATGTTGATCAAGTAAGCAATTCTTAACGTGCATAATTTTGGATCATGCAAAACATACTTTTTTGAAAAAAAAATTCTCAATATTTGTTCATTATGTTGCAGGATTACTGTCCTTACCCGGAAAAGTACAATCATGAAATAGCTCCACTTGAACGTTCAAAGCCGAAGTTTTCAAATGAGGAACTTATGGATGCAACTAAGAAACTGCAACCATTCCCATGGAATAAAGAAATTGACACGCCTGTTGATGGTAATACTGGTCTGCTTTCAGGGTTGTTAAATATTTTAATCCTAAATATTTTCCTAAGATAAATTTATACCTTGGGAAGAAAAATATATTTGAAAGTATGTATTTAAAAAAAAAAAAAACGCAAAAGATTTGGTCTTTCTAATCATTAGCATATCCCTTAGCCCTTCGTATCTATAGTCGATAATATATTAAATCACTAATGTAACTAACTCGAGCTTAATTATAATTTAACAAAAGAATTATAAATTATAATCCCATGCATGTAATAGGCTTTGGAAGATTTTTTTAAAAAAAATATTATACAATCTCTTTCTAAATATCTCACTTTACAAAATCAAAGTAACTTAAGGAAACCTAAAATCAATAGGAAATCCCTACATGTTATTTCCTAATTCAATTCTGATAATTAAGTCTCAATATATATAAGTAACTCTCTTTTACATTCTAAAAACCCACAACAATTTCATTCTAGTTAAAAAATAAAATAAAATAAATAAATAAAACCCTCCTATTTTTGTTCGCTTTGCTTTTGATCATCATCATCATCATCAACAACAATGGTGGCACAAAAGCAAGAGCCCATATCAGAATCCATTAATGGGTACTCTGTTTCTTCAGTTGAAGAACATTTGCCCACGACTCAAAGAATGCTGGCTTACAAAATAGGGCTAATGAAACATTACAAGCCCGGTGAAGAAGAAGAGGAGGCACGAACTGGGGTTTCTACAAAACTAAACCTCTTCTATTATCCATGGAACATCACCAAGACACTAACTGAAAGTGACTTGGGTCATTTGTCAAGGCTTCTAGTAGCAACATGTTTGGTGGAGAAACATGTGATGCCTTTTCTGAAACCAGCAGCTGTTAGGGACCAAGTGGAGACAAAGATGGGATTGAGAGTCAATGTGTGGGACTGTGATACAAATTCTATGCACAGTTTGGTGTTCAAAAGATGGTCAAGTTCAAGTAGCTATGTGTTTATTGATCAATGGATGAATGATTTTGTTCGCAGGAGAAAGTTAGTTGCTGGTGATGAGATTGGATTGTATTGGGATTCTTTTTATTCCAGGTTCAATTTCTCTCTTCTTAAACGTGCCCTAAAGAATTGAAGCTGCTGCTGGAATGATCAATTCACAAGGCCTTAATGATCATGGACTTGTGTAATATTATGCAATATATATAAGAGCGTATTATATGTAAAGAGTTTAGTTCAAAACTGTTAATGTACTAGGTATGTTCATTTGTCAGAAAAATTATATTATATTTCGGGTGTATATGTCATCTCTCTCACAATAACTGATCCCATAACTGTGTGAGACTCAGTTGCTGTGAGAGAGATGATATATATATATCGGAAACATGAAATACTATCTCCATTTGTCATGATTTTTTTTTTGCAATTAAAGAGTTTCTTTCATGTTTCTTAAGATGCCCAAGCCTTGAATTCCATTTTTTGTTTTAAATGTACATTTTGTGCCTTGTACGACCGTAGTATCACCTAACCCATGTAATATTCTAATAATATCATATCTTATTTCTCGATAATATATTGTCAAGGTACAAATTTAAAAACTACTAAATAAATTAGTAATAATGAAAAGCAAAATTTAAAAAATCGATGTGTGCCTGAAACTTGAGAAAGATTTATGTGAAATTGATGTATAGATGATCTGATACGTCCATCCATATATATATAAAATTAATCATAAATAATGAAAAGAGAAAATTATTAATTAACACATTATACATTGATTAACCGGATACATACATATATATATATATAATTAATCATAAATAATGAAAAGAGAAAATTATTAATTAACACATTATACATTTATTAACCGGATACATTTAATATGCTTCATATAAATTTCTTGTAGTAAATTCTCTAATATATATAGTATATAAGTAGAAGAGACATGTCCATTTAAGTAGTGGCCTATTGGAAAAGACATAAGGATGTAGGGACATGTCCTATAAATTAGAAAGGTGCATCTCTAGATTTTCTTAGACTTTAGGAAATGATATAACTCTTAGAAATGTTACACTTTAAGCCAAAAGGTGCCCCAATGGCACCCTTCCATGTCTATATAAAGGAGGGTATTGGATTCATTTAAAGGCATCCAAAAATATTCATATTTCATATATTTCCTAGAGAGTCAAGAGAGAGTTTCCTCCATTTTTTTGTTCAAGTTCTTGTGAAAGGAGTGCCCCTTAAACAAGAAGTATCTAAGTAATCCTGAGAGAACGTTAGCCACAAGACATCCGTAGAGCACCGAGGTGGGACTAATAAGTTCTTAAGGATAGAAGCAACTCGACTTGGTTTAAGAATTAACATCTTCTACAACAAATTTTTCATGTTTTTCTAAGTTTCCATTGATTGCATATTTATTTTTATTAATTTGTTTGAATTATACATGTTAAAAAAATTGAATTATTAACATTGATTATGAATTTAAAGAAAAAATTTAATTTCAATAACCGAAATATTAAATTTGCCCATTATCAATGTTCTCAATGTTCAGGGTTGTTAAATAAAATCTTCTCAATGTTCAAGTGATACCAAGGGTCCTGGCTAGATGCAGAAACATAGCATCATCTGAATTACCAATCAAATAAGCAACTGGATTTGCAGTGCTAATAAAATGCCTTGTATGGTTATATGTTCATATAAATCTCTAAATGTTCATATAAACCGGTTCCATGGTCCGATTCCGGTTCCGACCATTTTGGAATCGGAACCTACCCGGATAAAATCGATTCCTTCATTTTTGGAACCGGAACCTACCCGATTACAACCAGTTCCGATTCTAAACCCGAAAAATCGATCCGGTTCCGGGTAGAACCGGAACCGGCGCTCACCCATACAATCAACAGAAAATAATATGGGAAAAAACGTGTCCACGTGTCATGATGGAGGAGTTGCTCATACAACATTAAGGTAAAGACAAAAAAGAAATGTTCCACCCATGGTAGATCAATTTGAGAGGAATCCAGTTCCTCTTAAAATTCATAGTCACATGAATTAGACTCTAACATTACCTGTTATTGGACTTCAGGTGATACAAGTTCACCCGATAATTTCAGTACTGATATGGCTACTTTTGTAGATATAATAACTAGGAGGATAGAGGCAAGGAAAAATGTGATAATGAAGAACCAAATGAAAATCCTGCAAGTCTTGGAGAGAGTAGAGCAACTCATGTTTGGTCAGACTCGATCCAGTCCAAGGAATGAAGGCCGGGAAACAAACTTTAGGCCAGTTAAGTAGGAGGAACTCGGGGGTAATCCTATGGAGGATCTCATGAAACACATGGCTTATCTCGTCCTTATAAGACAAATCCTCACCCTCCTCATTCAGCTCCAGTGGAAGAAAGATATCAACCTAGGAGATAGGAAATTGGAGGAGCCATCAGGATTCCTCCTACCAATGGCCGTCATTTCGGCAATGGCAGACCTATGGCTCATTAACAATTCGTTGGAGCCACAAATCTGAACAACCATCCTGCAAATTATGAAAAAGGAACACATGCAGGAATGAGCATGAGGCATTCCTCCAAATCTCAATAGATGAAATCTTGAGGATTTATAAGGATTTTTGTCACCAACGGCTGTCAATTTGACAATGGCATGCCTATATTATGAAGAGGGAACACTTGCAGGAATGGACTCAGGGTCATTCTTTCAATTGTCAACAGAAGAAATCCTCCACAAATAAATTGTAAGAAATCCTCCAATTTTGGTGACACGCCCGCGTAACACCAAAATTTTTGAGGGCCAACATAAATTAACAAATTTTTTTCCATCTCATCCTATTTATACACAAAAAAAATTGTCTCGTCCTACCCGCATATTATTAAATCTCGTTTCATTCTATAAAAATTACGTCTGGCTTATTGTCTAATCCTAATTAAAATTTTAAAATATTTTTTTTGTCTTATCTCATATTTAAAACAACACATAAAAATATTGTTGGTGGATTAGTGTCATTAAACATAAAATTAACATGCTTTAAACAATCAAAACACAGAACTCAAAAGTAGATCTACACTATCATGCAAACCCTAAAACTTTACGAACCAGAAAAACCTGATTAAAAAACGTCCAAGTCGAGATGATTCTCTGTCCTTAAGAACTTATTAGCCCCGTCTCGGTGCTCTACAGGTTTTGTGGCTAATGTTCTCCCAGGATAACTCGGATTCCTCTTCTTCAAGGGGCACACCTTAAGAAGATCTTGAACTTGGAAATGGTGGGATTCTCTCTCTGACTCAAAACAATATGAGACTCTAAAAAATGGATGAAAGTTCGGATGCTAGAAAGTAAACATGGAGACATCCTTATAAAGGCATGGAATGGTGCCTTAAGGGCACCCTTTGGGTTGGAGTGCAACCCTCCAAAAGTTTATACCCCTCCCATGCATCCCTTGGAGCCTATATGCAGTTTATTCTCATTTGGAGGACATGTCCCTCTAGGGTACCATCCAATGGACATGTCTCTCCTCATTCCAAACCAATGTTTGAAGAATTTACAACAATCCCCCATAATTCTTCAAATATTCATGTAGACACTTGAGAGAGTTTTCGTGAACTAAAGCTGCATCGAAATAGGTAGCTTTCGCCTTGAACCTTTCCTAGTGAATGACAATCGAATTTACTTGGCAAACCAATGATCCATAGTCTTGAACTGTTCTGCCGTTGGTGTAAACCAAGACAATTGTCAACACACAGCTTTACTTCGACCATTTTTTGTTCTACAGTTGTGTTCATTTTGGCCCCGAACATCGATCCTGGATTCATCAAGCACTTTAGGGAAATCAGCATCTACTATGAAGAGGTAATCTGCCTTTACCCCAATTAGGACTCATCTCCTAATATAGTGATAATTAAAAGCCTTAGTTTATCCTAACCTTGACAGACAACACTCTGCATCATTATCGGAATGAGAAAGAGTACAAACTCTTCAGTGCTTGTTTTGAATTGCACAAAGTTTCAGTTGTCCCTTTTGAACCTAGATCTTGGGATCTCCAGTCAGTTAGGTTGGGTTTCCACAGTGACAATTCTTAATTTATAGGCTTCAAGCTCATTCCCCTCGATGACTTCTCAACTTACTCTCTAGGTAAACCTTTAGTAAGTGGATCCACTAGGTTTTCTTTTGATTTCACATAATCAATCGATATTATGCCACTTGAGAGTAGTTGACGTATGGTATTATGTCTCCGACGTATGTGTCGAGACTCACCATTATACATTATATTTTGGGCTCTTCCAATAGCCGATTGGCTATCACAATGTATGCTTATCGTTGTCATCGGTTTGGGCCAACTAGGAATTACTCCAGGAAATTTCGAAGCCATTCCACTTCTTTCGCTGTTTTGTCTAATGCTATGAACTCTGATTCCATAGTAGACCGAGCAATATATGTTTGCCTCGAGGATTTCCATGACACGACTGCATTACCAAGTGTGAAAAGAAATCCACTCATAGATTTGGAATCCACTGTGTCAGATATACAGTTAGCATCACTGTATCCCTCTAGAATAGTAGGATATCTCTCATAATATAGCCCATATTTTAAAGTTTCTCTCAGATACATTAAAACTCTTACTATGGCTTTCCAGTGGTTATGTCTTGGATTGCTCGTATATCTGATAAGCTTGTTTATAGCTTGAGCGATATCAAGTCGTGTGCAATTCGTGAGATACATTAGACTTCCGATGATTCTCGAATACTCTAATTACGATACGCTAGAGCCAACATTCCTTGATAGATGAAGAGTTAGGTCTACAGGGGTTCTAGCCACATTTAGATCACTTTTGTTATATTTCTCAATATAATGAGTCTGAGATAATATATATTCGTCTGATGTCCTAGAAATCTTAATTCCTATGATCACATCAGCTACTCCCAAATCTTTCATATCAAATCTGTTGGATAATACGTTTTTGGTAGACTGAATCATTTCATTATTACTACCAATTATCAGCATATTGTCTACATAGAGACACACGATGAAATATCATTTTTGAGTTGATTTGGTGTACAAATACTTATCATACTCATTGATTTTGAACCCACATGACAATATCTCTTTGTCAAATTTCTCATGCCATTGTTTAGGTGCTTGTTTTAATCCGTACAAGGAATTTACAAGTTTGCACATCTCTGTTCTTGTCAAGGAACATTAAACCCTTCTGGTTGTTCCATGTAAATTTCCTTATCCAATTCACCATTCAAAAATGCCGTCTTTACATCTATTTGATGTATTTCAAGACCAAATATAGCTGTTATGGCTATGAGCATTCTTATCGATGTGATACGAGTCACTGGTGAATAGGTTTCAAAGTCATCAAGGCATTCTTTCTGTCTATAATCTTTTATGACAAGCCTTGTCTTGCACTTATCTATTGATCCATCTGGTTTCATCTTCCGTTTGAATATCCATTTGTAGCCTAGTGGCTAACAACCTAGAGGAAAATTAACCAACTCTCAAGTATGATTTTGTAGGATTGAATCAATCTTACTGTTTATAGTCTCTTTCCACAAAGGTGCATCCGCGAAGACATTGCTTCTTTATAGCTTTGAGGCTCATTTTCTAACAAGTATGTCAGAAAATCGGGACCAAACGACTTAGACGTTTTAGCTCTTTTGCTACGTCTAGGTTCGATTGTCTCAACATTTGCGCGTTGATCTGACTCTCGATCATCCTGATCACTGTCTTTGACAATATCAATCGTTCTTTTGAGAGACTTTATTCTTTGTCTTTCCTTACAAGGAAACGTCTCATAAAAAAATATTGCATTCCTTGACTCAATTATCATATTCGGATTGATGTCAGAAATCTCAAACTTGTGTACCAAGAATCGATTCGCACTACTGTTGCGAACATATCCAATGAATATACAATCAACAGTTTTGTGTCATATTCTAACATTCTTAGGTTTAAGAACCATTATTTTGGCAAGACATCCCCACACTTTAAGGTATTTGTAGGAAGGTTCATGACATTTCCACAACTCATTTGATGTATTGTCCAATCTCATGTGAGGAAGCTTGTTCAGAACGTAGTTCGTGGAAAGAAAGGCTTCCCCCCACAAGTTCTGGGATAAACCAGAACTTGTCAACATGACGTTCATCATTTCCTTCAACGTTTGATTTTTGCGCTCAACAATCCCGTTTTGTTGAGGCAAATAAGGAGCAGTGGTTTCGTGAATAATTCCATGAACGGAACAATATTCACCGAATAGTGACACATATTCACCACCTTTATCACTCATGATTCTCTTGATTTTCTTGCCAAATTGATTTTCAACTTCGTTCTTATAGTGTACAAAGCTCTCAATAGCTTCATATTTGCTCCTCAGCAAATACACATAAGAGAATCTTGTGCTATCATCGATAAAAGTGACAAAATACTTTTTACTGCCTATTGTTTGCACAATATTTATATCACACACATCAGTGTGTACAAGTTCCAAAGGTTAAGAACTTTGTTCTATGGAATGAAACGATGTTCTATGCATCTTTTCTTCAACACATGTCTCACACTTATGTTGGCTATCAATTACAAATTTGGGTATAAGGTCCATGTTAATTAATTTACGCATTGTATCATAATTAGCGTGTCATAACCTCCCATGCCATACATTTTGTGACTCAACAATATAAGTTGTAGCTTTAAAAATAGCACTGTGTCGATTGACAGTCATTACATTGAACTTGAAAAGGCCCTCAGTGAGGTATCCTTTTCCAACATACACATCATTTTTGGTCAATTCAAATTTATCAGAAATAAATACGAGCTTAAAACTAGCATTGCTAAGGATAGATCCCGAGACCAAGTTCTTCCGAATATCTAGAACATGCAATACATTCTTCAATGTAAGCTCTTTTCCGAATGTCATCTTCAGAACCACTATGCCTTGTCCAACCACTCTTGAGGTAGACGAGTTTCTCATTCTCAAATGATCACCGCCATCGACCTTCTGATACGAGGAAAACATCTTGCTATCTGCACAGATATGACAAGTAGCCCCAGTGTCTACCCACCATTCTCTCGAATTCCCAACCAAGTTGGCTTCATTTATCACTAATGAGAGGTTCATCTCTGAGATCTCATCAGTCAGCTGCTCATTTTCAATGACATGGGCCTCATTTTTCTTTTTCTTGCCCTTATCCTGAGATTTTTTATTTCTGCAGTTCTTTGCCATATGACCGCTCTTTCCACAGTTGTAGTACTTCCCCTTGAACTTCTTATTTGCTTGGGAAGAATCAGCTCCAATGTTCTTTCTCTTCTTGCTACCATTTACATCGTCAATGATGTTGGCCTTAGACTCCATAGTCTTGTAGCTAGCCTTCTCGGACTTCCTAATGTCCTCTTCGATCCTCAACCGAATTCCAAGGTCTTTAAGGCTCATCTACTTCTTCTTGTATTTCAGATAGCTCATGAAGTCATTCCATGATGGAGGCAACTTGAAACGTCTCACAGAGTTTCATTCATCCATCCAGTATTTCATGAATGATCAATTGTAGTTCACCCAACTGAGACATCACCGTTCTTGAATCTACTATCTTGTAGTCCAAGAACCTACCCACGATAAATTTCTTTTGACCGACATCCTTTGTTTTGTATTCTTCTCGATAGATTCCCAGAAAATCTTCGCAGAAGAAATGCCTTCGTACACATTGTACATGGTATTGTCAAGTCCAACCAAAATGTAGTTCTTGCACATGAAGTCTCCAGACAACCATGTTTGTTCTCCTAGTCCCTTGGCTGTTTCCGATTCACCCTCCACAGGATCCAGAGGATCTTTGAGGAAATTAGTCAACTGAAGAGTTGTCAGGTAAAACAACATTTTGCTCTGCCACTGTTTAAAGTTTGCCCCACCAAACTTTTACGGCTTTTCACCATGAGCGTTCGGTACTGTGATGTTTCCACTAGTCATATGTAACTGGAAAACCAACAGGGGTCAATAAGTCTACAAAAGACAAATTGCACAACGATCAATAAATGATCTTCTTTAAAGTGATGTACCAAGTATCCACTCGTTGTTCTATTGGACAATAGTACCAACAGACATAAGTCCTTGAATTTCAACTAAAGTTTCGTATGAAAAGTAAATAAAGGAATATTCTCAGAGGACGAGGGGGGTCCGGAGTAACCACTTAAATCCCTAACCACTTAGGCTCTTATCAACTTTTTGACAGAATATCATTTAAATATTTTCTCAATAGAATCTCTTAGCAATTCAAACTTAGTAATACACTTTCAATTTTACAATACAATATTCGATATGTGTAGATATATGTGTATGTGTCAATCAAGATTGGATGAAATTACTTGTGTATGATTACACTTAAAATTTTTGCCCAAGTATGCAACACACAATTAATTTTCAACTTTATCACTATGTGTATGCTTGTGATAATTGAACACCCTAATAATAACTTAAATCTATATTACAAAGATTATTGTGATTAAATATATGATTTACTAAGTTAATATTATGATTACTTAAATTAATCTACGTCTATTCAGTTTATAAACAATTCCAGGACTAATTCGTTAGTGTCGCGTTCGTATCTATGTTCGAACGAGACTGTCCAGTGTGTGCACATTCGTGTTGCGTTCGAGAACGCGTTCGAACGAAGTGTTCCAGAGAGTTCACGTTCATGGAGGGTTCGATAACGCGTTCAACGGAGTGTTCCAAAGAGTTCACGTTCGTAGAGCGTTCGAGAAAATTCGTATCTTTTTCGAAATATATGTATATACAATACAAACTTAGCACATGCATTTTATAACATCTTATGGTCACACCGGTTTACATGTCATTCTTTCATTCCATGCACAAATACACCATCCATAAATATCACATGATCTATCATACATACATATATACTCAAGCATACACAACAGTCAAGACATCCAAGAACACATAATAAAGACAACACATACATATAAGCTGGCTCATACATACAATGCATAATAGGCATGAGATGAATGTCATCTGAACGGATTTTCTAACCAACTCAGCTAGATGTCTACTACACCACGAAATCATTAACCAATTAAATATACACATATGCATACATATCACGTGTCACAAACTGATTACTCGATTTCTCATACTCAAGCATATACATGACAAACATTGCTTAATCATTCAGAATCGTTATACACATACGTTTATATATATATATATATATATATATATATCAAAGTATACTTCGAATTCTGATACCATGACCTTTACAATCCTCACATTCCTTACTTATCAATCAACATTCACCATTCATATACGTATCCAATCATTCACGAACTTCCATCACTTGGAAAAGACTTAACCTATACCAACTCAACATCTATACCGCTTAATCGTATACATTAATCGATAACAAACTTATCCCAATGACTCATAATTACATGTACTATTACAAATTCTGAAGTCATAACTTATTTCCTTTACTAATCCTTTATACCTAAGTCATACATATCCAATCATCTCATAAATATATAAATAACGTTCATATAGTTATACATACTCATACATTTACATACACGAATACATATTAGTACCGATTCATACACTTCCATACATCCATACATACACATAAACATCAAGCTCATTTCATGTCACACTTCATATCATATCAATAATAAGAATCCATACATGCGGTAGTTGATTATCCTAACCATACGTAATCTCGAACTTCGTTCTCAAGAATATACCTTAACTATCATCTTTTAACCTAACATGTCAATCACACACATATATATAAAATCAAACACGAAATCACCAATTTAAGTTCTCATTGCATGGGTTACTTACCTGACTTCGCGAGCACTTCAGGTCCTAGTCACATCTGTCAAAACAAATGGCGAAATACCGTCAGAAACATGACTTACGGAGTTCTCAACTAAAATATGACAAAATCCCGGATCTTTTTAGAACAACCAAATCAAATTCGATTTCAATACTTTCAATTTCAATTGTCTTAAATCATCCTTACAAACTAATACAAGTGGTCAGTTAACTTAAATTCTCAGTTTACACGTTTTTGGAAAATCTTTCGAAAATATTTCCGCAAACGCTATGGAAGGATCCCAAACCCTCTGAACCTATCTGGATTTACTCAATAAGTTTCTTAATATCATAAATGACTCATAACTATCATCAAAATCAAACACACATCTTTATACGCAAAAACTCACTTTTACCGAAAACTTGCATATCCTATCGGATCGATCAAACTCGTTCCGTTTTCACTCGGATTTTACCAAATACTCATATTCAATATACTAATACTCAAATAATTCAATTTATATCAATACTCTGCTCTACAAAGCTACTGGATACATCCGAACATTTAATTATAAACTTGAAATCTTAGGATTTTTACCGGGAGGACTTACCGAGATTTTGAGGCTATATACAAACTCCAAACGATCCCACGAATGCGCTGGAATCGATAAAATTCCGATCAGAGTTACTGTTCACCATAGGTCACTATTCATCTGAATCTTCCTTCCTCGTTTCGCGTGCATCCGTGCACGGAACGAAAAAACCATCACCGTCAACTTGTAGTAATCTTTGAGAGCTTCGATTTGGCAAGTGGCTTGGGCCGTGAAGTAAAGCGAGGAGCCGGGATCGAAAAACCTATTTCCGCACGTCTCCTCCTCATTTCCGCCATTTTTCAGATGACCTGGGGGTTGTCGCTGGCCAACACAAGGTGGAGGGGTAGTCGGCGCACTCTTTGGCTGGTCGAGCCGATCGGCGGTGGCCGTCAGGCCGTCGACATGACCAGCGAAACAGACGACGATTTATTGGGGGTGGGGGGTCGAATTGGGGGAATTAAAAAGTTATGCCATTTTGGAAATTAAGGAAAACTTGAAGGAATTTATAGAGAAGTTACATTCAGACCACTGAAAATTATAATTAGTCCATATCATTGGGCTTTCTCGAAATTCATTTTCTTAAAGCCCTTATGATGCAAATTTCAAAAAGTGTTCAACATGAAAGTTGTTCGTCTCGGAAAAACGAGGCCGACGGTTTAAGAATCAGCTCAATCAGAGTTTGTTTGCTATTTTTATAGCCGAGATAAGAAATTTTTATGCGTATAACGATATAATCGGAAATCGCGTAACTGATTCTCGGAATAACGCGTTTCCTAACGCGACGAAGCTTCACTTTAAAATATTTCGTTATATTTTCCAACATATAAACTCTGATTTTCGAATACCATCTCGTTCTAAATCTTTAACTTTAATTCAAAAATATTTTAGAACTACTCCGAAAAATTCGAGATATTACAAAATATATATAATTTATTAATTTAATTTTATAATTTAATAGTGAGTCATCACTTGACGTTAAAAATATTTAACTTATATATATATATATATATATATATATATTTCCTCTCTTAACTTAATTATAGAAGTAAATTGCTTTTATAAATCTTTATCTTCTCTTCACTTAATCAAAGAAGAAAAATTGCATTTATAAATAACTCACGTATTTGTTAAAGCCATATATCGTAGGAGTTTATCAATGCGTCGAGTTAAAATAGATATACACCTTGAGTAAGTTATGAATTTGGATCTCTGCTCATAATTTTTATACTTAATTTTTATACAACCACTTAAATTAATATTTAGTTATATAAATATTTTTCCAATAATTATCAATCACAATATTTAAAAGCATTCAATAAAAAAATCAAATAATATGTTAAGTACTATTAAATGAAATTTAACATGCATGAAACAATTTAATCATTCGCTAACATGCCAATATTAAATATAAACCATAAAACTTAGAAAAAAAACTTGAAGACTTGATGATAATGATCAAACATAATCCAAGTCGAGTTGCTTTTGTCCTTAAGAACTTATTAGCCCCGCCTTGGTGCTCTACGGATGGTATGTGGCTAATGTTCTCCCAGGATTCCTTAGATGCTGCTTGTAGAATGGACACTCATTTAACAAGAACTCGAATAAGGACAAATGGTGGAAATTCTCTTTTTCTTAAAAGACTTTCTAAGACAATGTATGAAACTTGTAATTTTCTGGATGTCCTAAGAATGAACATAAGACTCCTATATATAGGCATGAAAGGGTGTCTTTGAGAGCACCCTATGGTTTGAGGTATAACCCTTTTAAGGGTTATACCTATTCCTTGTACCTTTTGGACCCTAGAGGTGTGTTCTTCCAATTTTAGAGAACATGTCCCTACATGTTTGTGCTTTTCCCATAGGGCAATACTCAAGGGACATGACCCTTATACATCCATGCTATATATTTAGAGAACTTAAGAGAGTTTCCATGAAATAAACCTGCATCGAAATAGGTAGCTATCGTCTTGGACCTTTCATAGTGAATGACAATTGGATTTACTTTGCAAACCAGTGATCCATAGTCTTTAATTGTTCTGTCGTTGGTGTAAACCAAGACAATTGCCAACACACAACTTTACTTCGACCATTTCCCGTTCTACGGTTGTGTTCATTTCGGCTATGAACATTGGTCATGGATTCATCAAGTCCTTTAGGGAATTCAACCTTTAAAACTCCCATGGAAGTGGCCTCACTTCTTACTTGAAATATGTGATCTACTATAAAAAAGGTAATCTGCCTTTACCCCTATTAGGACTCTTCTCATAATATAGTGATCATTAAACGCCTTAGCTTATCCTAACCTTGACAGACAACGCTCCATGTCATTACAGGAATGAGAAAGAGTATCAAAACTCTACAGTGCTTGTTTTGAATTGCACAAAGTTTCAGTTGTCCCTTTTGAACCTAGATCTTGGGATCTCTAGTCAGTTAGGTTGGTTTTCCACAGTGACAATTCTTAAATTATGACTTCAAGCCCATTCCCTCGATGACTTATCAACTTGCTCTCTAAGTAAACCTTTAGTAAGTGGATCCGCTAGGTTTTCATTTGATTTGACATAATCTATCAAAATTATGCCACTTGAGAGCAGTTGTCATATGATATTATATTTGCGACATATGTCTCGAGACTTACCATTATACATTGTATTTTAGGCTCTCCCAATAGCTGATTGACTATCATAATGTATGCTTATCGCTGGCACTGTTTTGGGCCAATTTGGAATATCCTCTAGGAAATTTTAAAGCTATTCTGCTTCTTCCGTGGTTTTGTCTAATGATATGAATTCTGATTCTATAGTAGACTAGGCAATACATGTTTTCCTTGAGGATTTCCATGACAAGGCTGCACCACCAAGTGTGAAAACAAATCCACTCGTAGATTTGGAATCCACTACATCAGATATCCAGTTAGCATCGTTGTATCCCTCTAGAACAACAAAATATCTCATATAATGCATACCATATTTTGAAGTTTCTCTCAGATACCTCAAAACTCTTACTATGGCTTTCCAGTGGTTATGTCCTGGATTGCTCGTATATCTGCTAAGCCTGTTTACAGCTTGAGAGATATCAGGTCGTGTGTAATTTGTGATATACATCAGACTTCCGATGATTCTCGAATACTCTAATTGCGATACGCTTGAGCCAATATTCTTTGATAAATGAAGAGTTAGGTCTACATGAGTTCTATCCACATTTAGATCTCATTTATTATATTTATCAAGTATCCTCTCAACATAATGAGTCTGAGATAATATATACCATTTTGATGTTCTGGAAATCTTAGTTCCTAAGATCACATCAGCTATTCCTAAGTCTTTCATATCAAATTTACTTTCTTGGTAGACCGAATCATACCAATTATTAGCATATCGTCTACGTAGAGACACACAATGACATATCATTTTTGAGTTGATTTGGTGTATACACACTTATCACACTCATTGATTTTGAACCTACTTGACAACATCTCTTTGTCAAATTTTTCATGCTATTGTTTATGTGCTTGTTTTAATCCGTATAAGGATTTTACAAGTTTGTACACAATCTGTTCTTGTCCAGGAATATTGAAACCTTCTAATTGTTCCATCTAAATCTCTTAATCTAGTTCACCATTTAAGAATATCGTATTTGCATCAATTTGATGTATTTCAAGACCAAATATAGCTGCTATGACTATGAGTATTCTTATTGACGTGATACGAGTCACTGGTGAATAAGTATCAAAGTAATCAATGCATTCTTTTTGTCTATAACATTTTATGACAAGTCTTGCCTTGTACTTATCTATTGATCAATTCGGTTTCATCTTCCGTTTGAATATCCATTTGTAGCCCAATAGCTTACAACCAGGAGGAAGATCAACTAATTTCCAAGAATAGTTTTGTAGGATGAAATCAATCTCACTATGGAAGATCAAGTAATTCCCATGTATGGTTTTGTAGGAAAGAATCAATGTCACTATTGATAGTCTCTTTCCACAAATGTGCCTCCGACAAAGACATTGTTTATTTTATAGCTTTCAGGCTCATTTTCTAACAAGTATGTCAGAAAATCGGGTACAAGGACTTAGACGTTCTAGCTCTTTTACTACGTCTAAATTCATTTTCCTTAACATTTTAATGTTGATCTGATTCTTATCAATAGCTCTTTTGAGAGACTCTGTTCTTTGTCTTTCCTTACAAAGAAATGTCTTTTCAAAGAATATCACATTCATTGACTCAATTATCATATTTGGATTGATGTCAGCATTTTCAGACTTATGTACCAAGAATTGATACACACTACTGTTGTGATCATATCCAATGAATATACAGTCAACAGTTTTGGGTCTTATTCTAATCTTCTTAGTTTAGAAACCATCACTTTGGCGAGACACCCCCACACTTTCATATATTTATAGGAATGTACATGACTTTTGCACAATTCATATGTTGTATTGTCCAATTTTCTATGAGGTAGCTTGTTTAGAACGTAGTTGGCGGAAAGCAAGGCTTCCCCCTCAAGTTCTGGGTAAACCAGAGCTTTTCAACATGGCGTTCATCATTTCCTTCAATGTTCGGTTTTTGCGCTCAACAATCCCCTTTTTTTGAGGCAAATAAGGAGTAGTAGTTTCGTGAATAATTCCATGATTGGAACAATATTCACCAAATGGTGACACATATTCACCTCCTCTATCGCTTCTGATTCTTTTGATTTTCTTGCCAAGTTGATTTTCAACTTCGTTCTTATAGTGTATAAAGCTCTCAATAACTTCATTTTTGCTCCTCAGTAAATTCACATAATAGAATCTTGTGCTATCATCGATAAAAGTGACAAAGTATTTTTTACCACCTCTTGTTTGCACAATATTCATATCACACATATCGGGGTGTGTAAGTTCCAAGGGTTCAAAACTTTGTTCTATGGAATGAAATGATGCTCTATGTATTTTTGCTTCAACACATATCTTACATTTATGTTGGTTATCAATTGTAAATTTAGGTATAAGGTCCATGTTAATTAATTTACACTTTGTATCACAATTAATATGTCCTAACCTCCCATGCCATACATTTTGTGACTCAATAATATAAGCGGAAGATTTAGCTTTATTATTAGCACTATGTCGATTGTCAGTCATTACATTGAACTTGAAAAGTCCCTCAGTGAGGTATCATTTTCCTATGTAAACATCATTTTTAGACAATACAAACTTGTCAGAATCAAATACAAGCTTAAAGCCATTCTTGCTAAGGAGAGAGCCCGAAACCAAGTTCTTTCGAATATCAGGAATATGCAGAATATTTTTCAATATAAGCTCATTTCCGGATGTCATATTCAGAACTACTATGCCTTGTCCAACCACTCTAGAGGTAGACGAGTTTCCCATTTTCAGATGATCACCATTATCGACATTCTGATACGAGGAAAATATCTTGCTATCAGTACAGATATGACGAGTAGCCTCAGTGTCTACCCATCATTCTCTCGGATTCCCAATCAAGTTGGCTTCTGTTACAACTGCTGAGAGGTTCATCTCTGAGATCTCATCAGTTAGCTGCTCATCTTCAGTGACATGGGCCTCATTTTTCTTTTTTTTTGCCTTTGTCTAGAGACTTCTTGTTTCTACAGTCCTTTGTCATATGACCGCTTTTTCCAAAATTGTAGCATTTCCCTTTGAACTTTTTATTTGCTTGGGAAGATTCAGCTCCACTGTTATTTCTCTTCTTGCTAAATTTTCCACCCTCGATGATGTTGGTCTTAGACTCCATAGTCTTGTAGCTGGTCTTCTCAGACTTATTGTTGTCCTTTTCGTTCCTCAATCGAACTCCAAGGTCTTCAAGACTCATCTGATTCTTCTTATATTTCAGATAGCTTCTGAAGTCCTTCCATGATGAAGGCAAATTTTCAATAATTATGACAACTTGAAACGTCTCACAAAATTTCATTCCCTCATCCAATATTTCATGAATGATTAACTGAAGTTCACCCAATTGAGACATCACCGTCATTGAATCTACCATCTTGTAGTCCAGGAACCTACCCACAATAAATTTCTTTTGTCAGGAATCCTCGGTTTTGTATTTCTTCTCGAGAGATTCCCAGAGAATCTTCGCAGAAATCATGTCTTGGTACACATTGTACATGGTATTGTCAAGTCCTCCCAAGAGGTAATTCTTGCACAAGAAGTCGCCTGACGACCATGTCTTTTTTCTTAGTTGCTTAGCTGTTTCTGTTTCTCCCTCCACAGGACCCGGAGGATCTTTGAGGTACTTAGCCAACTGCAGTGTTGTCAGGTAGAACAATATTTTACTCTGCCATTGTTTAAAATTTGCTCCACCAAACTTTTCCTGTTTCTCCCCATGAGCGACTGATACTGTGATATTTCCATTAGTCATGTGTAACTGAAAACACCAACAGTAATCTATAAGTCTACAAAAGATAAATTGCACAACGATCAAACTTATGATATTGTTTAAGTGATATACTAAGAATCCACTCGTTGTTATATTGGATAATAGTACCAAATAACACATGTCCTTGAATTTACGACCAAATTTTTTTATGATAAATGAATAAAGAATATTCGCATAGGATGATGGGGGTTCGGAGTAACCATTTAAATCCCTGTCCACTTAGGCTCTTATCACATTTTTGACAGAATATCTTTTAAACAATTTCTCAATAGAATATCTTAGACATTCAAACTTACTATTACACTTCAATTCACAATACAATAATGAATATGTGTGGATGTGTATATATATAAGTCAATCAAGCTTGGACGGAATTACTTGTGCAAAGTTACACTTTTAATTCTCAACCAGGTATGCAACACACAATTAATTTTCAACTTTATCATTATGTGTATACTTGTGATAATTGAACACCCTAATATTAACTTAAACTTATACTTCCAAGTTTATGATAATACATTATATGATTTTACTAAGTTAACATTATGCATGGTCATATAAATTTAAATTAAGTCCATGTTATTATTTTTGATTCTAAAATAATTCCAGGATTAATTTCGCTAGTGTCACGTTCGTTAATTCGTTAGAACAAAATTTTCTAGTGAGTTCACGTTCGTGTAGTGTTCGTATGCGTTTCCAAACGAAATGTTCCAGAGAGTTCACGTTCATGTTGTGTTCGTAAACGCGTTCGAACGAAGTGTTCCAAAGAGTTTGCGTTCGTGTTGCGTTTGGAAACGCGCTCGAACGTTCTTAGGCAGATGACTGACGTTCGAGTTGTGTCTGAAGACTTATTCGAATAATACCACGAAAACCAGGATTTTTGGCCTACGCATTTATCAGGCGTTCGAACGCCCTTGCGTATTTTTCATGCACATAATACATTTTCCATAAAAAATGACTATTAACACATGCAAAATTTCATTTAACAACACATATAAAGTAATAAGTTCTTAAGATTGTTATATATTAAGTGCTATCAAAGGAAATTTAACATGCATCAAACAACTTAATCATTCACTAACATGCCAATATTAAATATAAACCATAAAACTTAGAAAAAACTTGAAGACTTGATGATAATGATCAAATATAATCCAAGTCGAGTTGCCTCTGTCCTTAAGAACTTATTAGCCCTGCATTGGTGCTCTCCGGATGTTATGTGGCTAATGTTCTCCTAGGATTCATTGGATGTTTCTTTTAGAATGGACACTCCTTTAATAAGAACTTGAATAAGGACAAATAGGGGAAACTCTTTTTTTCTTAAAAGACTCTCTAAGACAATATATGAAACTTGTAATTTTCTGTCATAAGAATGAACATAAGGCTCCTATATATAGACATGGAATGGTGCCTTTGAGGGCACCATTTGGTTTGGGGTGTAACCCTTCTAAGGGTTATATCCCTTCCTTGTACCTTTTGGACCATAGAGGTGTGTTCTTCCAATTTTAGAAGACATGTCCCTACATATTTGGGCCTTTCTCATAGGGCACTATTCAAGGGATATGACCCTCCTATATCCATACTATATATTTAGAGAATTTACAATAATTACATCTCCAATTCAAAACGCATGACTTGGATGCATGCTTATTTTCGAGGATCCGAATCCGATTGATAACTTTCAACTCCTTTTGATTCTTCAAAGAATTCAATTGAAGCTCCAATTATCCGACTAGTCGAAGCTCCGATATCTACTTAATTGCAGGACTTTCTGTATTGTCAAATTGTCGAAGCTCCGACTTGTGTATTTATAAATTAAAGCTGAAACGCAAACGCAAATACTCAAGCTCTTCAATCCTTGATGCCTTGTACAAGGAAATTAAAAGACTATAATAAAGTTATTTTATTTTTATTTTTATTTTTATTTTTTACGAATGTTCTCGTAACAGTTGAAATATCAAAGTAGAAATTATATTCGCACTCAAGACAATGTCTAATTATATATGCTAACCGGACTATGTCAAGTATTATGTTAATTTTTTTTTTTAAAAATAAAAGTATTTTTGATTTGTTAATATTACAAGATAATATTTTCAAATAGTTCAATATATCCCAACAATTTTTTTTTTTGATGAGTTTTTTTGGACTAGTAGAGAAATTATAGTTGAAAAATTGGATCTTCACATCGGTGATTCGACATTAAACTTTAACTAAAAGCGTGTACAAAATAAAATGCTTTTTTAGGGCACTTTGAATGAACTAATAATAAATGAAATGAAGTCATTTCCGCTAAAAAGATGACAAATCAACTCATTCAATTTTCCAATTTTTATTTATCACAAATTTATTCTATATTTCTATATTGTTTAATAACTTGTTTTTGGGATATAATTTGTTGAGTATATTGATTGAGAAAATTATACATTAAGCTTAATCGGTAAAGTTACTAACTAAGTGACTTAAAATCGATAAGATTTTTAATTCATCAATATTTGTCAATTATCCCATTCACCCCGGGTATATTTGTATTTGCGTTTAAGTGCTTGTAGATAATCACACTCATAGTGTCCGTATCTTGTTCGAAATATAGTCTTCTAAATATCCGCATCTCAGATCCTCATATAATGAGATCCTGATCGAAGATCAATTTTTGAAAATACCGAGACTCCCTAAAGTTGATCAAATAAATCATCGGTACGAGATAACAAATACCGATTCTTAACCGCCACCTTATTGAGCTTACGATAATCGATACACAATCTTAAGGTACCATCATTCTTTTTCACGAATAATACTGGTGTTCTCCAAAGTGATACACTAGATCTAATAAATCCTTGATCTAACAATTTTTGCAACTGTTTTTCAACTCCTTCATTTCTTCTGGGGCCATGCCATACAAATATATACACCTTGAGTAAGTTATGAATTTGAATCGGTGCTCATAATTTTTGTACTTAATTTTTATACAACCACTTAGATTAATATTTAGCTATATAATTTTTTTATACAACCACTTATCTTGGAAACTCAGAGAGACCTCTATGTGGGCTTTTAAAGCTAAACATTACAATAATCTCGGAGGATCCGATTGATGGCTTGCGATTCTTTTCATTCTTCAAGGAATCTACCCAATCAAATTACTTCCAAGTAATATTATATTATCAACTAGTCAATTACATTATCTTATTTTTGTTTTGTTAATATAATAAGAAAATGTTTTCAAATAATGTCCCCAAGAGATGTGACTTAGTAGTATATGGTTCAAGATTTAACCTTCAGGTCTTGAGTTTTTTATGCACTTAGCTCTGATGTCCAATCAAATAATATGTTATGTCTTTTAATATGCATCGGGTCGTGGGTTTTTTATGCTCCCAACTTCGATACCCAATCAAACAATATGTTCTATCTTTATGCTCTCAGTTCCGATATCCAATCAAACAATATGTTCGGGCGTTCAAGCGAAGTATCAATATGCATAACCTAGGTTCTTTATGCTCTCATCTCCGATGTCCAATAAAACGATATGTTTTGTCTTTTAATTGTAGAAATTTGGTCTCTTTTCCACTCTTATTATGGGTGGATCCGAATATTATGTTCTATTTATTGATAATTACTCTTATTACACATGATTATATCTCATAAATATAGATATGAACTTTCTTTAATTTATCATGAATTTGCTAATAAGGTTAAAACACAACTTTCTAATACCATTAAAATATAAGAACTCTGATTTCATATATATATATATATATATATATATATATTTTAAAAGAAAATTAATTGTTCGGTCTTTTCATTACAATCCAATAAAACGGATAATCTCTGCCATCAATTTTTATTTTGGCTTTCCTAATTGGTAGATCCCATACTTTCATCTGCTACAATTTTCTAATTCCACTTGACAATACCATAAAATATAGGAACAAAGATTTCATAAATATATATTAAATAATTGTTTGGTCTTTTCACTTGGATGCTATTTAGTTAAATCAGGACTTTTTGTCTTGTCAAATTGTCGAAGCTCCGATTAAATTGCATGACTTTTTGTATTGTCGGAGCTCCGATAGAGATGTCTTCTTATAAATTAAAGCTTAAAGCTGAAACGCAAACGCAATAAATGAAGCTTCTTCAATCATAATTATGTCCCAGCATCACTCGTCATCTTCTCCTTCTATTGATGACACAGAAGCCCAATCAGCTGCTGCTTCCATAAACACAAACACAAAAATGTCCATCATTTCAAGTCTCAAATCATTTTTCACTTTGATCAAAAGTTTCATTATGTCCAAGCTTCTTCCTATCTCAGACCCGCCACAGCAGAACCCAAACCCCATTCTGCTTCAGTGGGAAAATATTTTGCTGGCATATTGCTTCACATCTCTAATTCAAATAACTACCTTCTATGCACAAACTAAATCTCCACTCTCGGTTTCCTTTTGTCTGCTTTCTTTTGTTATCTTAATAACCTTTATGTTACTCTTTGTTGCAATATCCATTGCCCATAACCATAAGTTTACAGTCACATCACAAGTGTTGAAAAAAATTGCAATATTTCTTGCTGCCACTTCGATCGTCCTTGCAATTACAATCCCATTTCCACTCTGGCTCAAATGCATCGCCTGGATTATTTATACTCTCGGCTTGCTCATCATTATTATATGCTACCGATTCTAAATATGTTTTGCTTCTCATTCTTCGTTTGATTCTAAGTATATTTTGTTTCTCATTCTTCATTTGTGTTGACGAGTATAAATCAGAATATACAAATTCTTCATTTAGTGTAACAAGTGCAGAAGTGCTTGTTGTTAGCTTAAAATGCCCTGTTTTAGTAAGAGTACTACTCGGAGTTTTTGATTGGTTGATGCCTTGTACAAGGAAATTAAAAGAATATAATAAAGTTAATTTTTTTAATTTTTTTTTAAGAATGTTCTCGTAACAGTTGAAATATCAAGTATATTCTAATTATATTGACACTCAAGATGATATCTAATTACATATATTAATCCGATTATGTCAAGAGTACTATATTATTATTATTAATTTTTTTTTTTAGAAAAGATAAAAGTAATTTTGATTTGTTAATATTACAAGACAATATTTTCAAATAGTTCAATATATCCCAACAGTATTTTTTTTTTTTTTTATTTGATGAGCTTTTTTGGTGGTTTGAATAGATAAATTATAGTGGAAAATTTCGATCTTCAAATAGGACATTGGGCATTAAACTTAACTAAAAGCGTGTACAAAATAAAATGCTTTTGAGGGCAGTTTCAATTAACTAATAATACATGAAATGAAGTCACCTCCACTGAAAAATATGACAAAATCAACTCATTCAATTTTCAACATGTAGGATTGCGACTCCAAAAAGAAAAAACAGAACACATCTAATTTATTTTGGCTTTCGAATGCTTCGAAAATTTTGGTATGCCAATGAATTTTTAATTTTAACATGAACAAAAAAGAAGTCATATAACTTGACGGATGTGTGCGTATCATTTTCTAAACCCATATTTATTTTAAAACGAATCATATCAAACGTGTAAACTGTTGTAAAAATTGGTGTCATTAAACAGTAATATAATTTGCAAACAAACAGATCAAACAGCAAAATTAGATCTAGATGCATGAAACCCTAAAACCAGAAAACCTTTAAAACAAACCAGAAAATGGAGATTGCAGATTTGTCCAAGTCGAGATGATCTCTGTCCTTAAGAACTTATTGGCTCCGTCACAGGTGCTTTACGGATTCGTTTTGCCAACGTTCTCCCAGGATTACTTGGATTCTTCTTGTTCAAGGAGCACTCCTTAACAAGTGTATGAACTTGGATCCAAATGGTGGATCTCTCTCTCAAAACAAAGAAAACAAACACAATGCCTTTTCCATTCTTGGATATTAATTGTATATCTTCTATATGTCCTGTATGGAATAAAAGCCTTCTTATATAAGGCATGGAGGGATGCCAATAGGGCACCCCTTGGGGTGGGTTGCAACCCTCCAAGGATTGCAACCTCTCATACACCCCTTGGGAATTCCAATGGTACACATACATATACACATCATATTTAATGAATTTGAGGAATTTACAACAATCCCCCACAATTCTTCAAATATTCATTCAGGCACGTGAGAGAGATACCGTGAGCTAAAGCTGCATCGAAATAGGTAGCTTTCGCCTTGAACCTTTCCTAGTGAGTGACAATCGGATTTACTTGGTAAACCAGTGACCCATAGTTTTGAACTGTTCTGCCGTTGGTGTAAACCAAGACAATGCCAACACACAGCTTTAATTCGACCATTTACCCGTTCTACGGTTGTTTCGTTTTTTTTTTGCCCTGAACAACGGTCCTGGATTCATCAAGCACTTTAGGGTAACCCGCCTTTAAAGATTCCCATGGAAGCGGCCTCACTTCTTACTTGAAATAGGTGATCTACTATGAAGAGGTAATCTGTCTTTACCCCCATTAGGACTCATCTCCTAATATAGTGATCATTAAAAGCCTTAGCTTATCCTAACCAATGACAGACAGCACTCAGCGTCATTATCGGAATGGGAAAGAGTATGAAACTCTTCAGTGCTCGTTTTGAATTGCACAAAGTTTCTGTTGTCCCTTTTGAACCTAGATCTTGGGATCTCCAGTCAACTAGGTTGGGTTTCCACAGTGACAATTCTTAGATTATAGGCTTCAAGCCCATTCCCCTCGATGACTTCTCAACTTGCTCTCGAGGTAAACCTTTAGTTAGTAGATCCGCTAGGTTTCCTTCGACTCAACATAATCGATCGATATTATGCTACTTGAGAGCAGTTGACCTATGGTATTGTGTCTCCGACGTATGTGTCGAGACTTACCATTATACATTGTGTTTTGGGCTCTCCCAATAGCCGATAGGCTTTCACAATGTATGCTAATCGTTGGCACCGATTTGGCCCAACTAGGAATATCCTCCAGAAGTTTCCTAAGCCATTCTGCTTCTTACGCTGTTTTGTCTAATGCTATGAACTCTGATTTCATAGTAGACCGGGCAACACATGTTTGCCTCGAGGATTTCCATCACACGGCTGCATTACCAAGTGTGAAAACAAATCCAACCGTAGATTTGGAATCCACTATATCAGATATCCATCATTGCTGTATCCCTCTAGAACAGCATGATATCTCTCGTAATGTAGCCCATATTTTGAAGTTTCTCATACCTCAAAAACACTTACTATGGCTTTTCCAGTGGTTATGTCCTGGATTGCTAGTATATCTGCTAAGCCTATTCACAGCTTGAGCGATATCACTTCGTGTGCAATTCTGAGATACATCAGACTTCCGATGATCCTTGAATACTCTAATTGCGATATGCTTAAGCCAATATTCTTTGATAGAGGAAAAGTTAGGTTAGCTACTCCCAAATCTTTCATATCAAATTTGCTGGTTAACATTTTCTTGGTAAACTGAATCAATTCATGATTATTACCAATTATCAGCATATCGTCTACATAGAGACAGACAATGACATATCATTCTTGAGTTGATTTGGTGTATATACACTTATCAAACTCATCGGTTTTAAACCCACTTGACAACATCTCTTTGTCAATGTTCTCATGTCATTGTCTAGGTGCTTGTTTTAATCCGTACAAGGATTTTACAAGTTTGCACACCTCTGTTCTTATCCAGGAACATTAAACCCTTCTGGTTGTTCCATGTAAGTCTCTTCAGCCAATTCACCATTCAAGAATGACGTCTTTACATCATTTTGATGTATTTCAAGACCAAATATAGCTGCTATGGCTATAGCATTCTACTGATGTGATACGAATCACTGGTGGATATGTGTCAAAGTAGACAAGTCCTTCTTTCTGTCTATAATCTTTTATGACAAACCTCGCCTTGTACTTATCTATTGATCCATCCATTTTCATCTTTCCATTTGTAGCCCAGTGGCTTACAACCTGGTGGAAGATCACCAACTCCCATATGGTTCTGTAGGATTGAATCATTCTCAGTTGTTCATAGCCTCTTTCCACAGGTGTCTCCGTAGAAGACATAGCTTTCTCATAGCTTCGAGGCTCAGTTTCTAACCAGTATGTCAGAAAATCGGGTCCAAATGACTTAGACGACGTCTAGGTTCATTTGCCTCAACATTTCCATGTTAATTTGACTCTTGGTCAATCTGATCACTATCATTGACAGTATCAACAGTTCTTTTGAGAGACTCTCTTCTTCGTCTTTCCCTACAATGAAATGTCTCTTCAAAAATATTGCATTCCTTGACTCAATCATCACATTTGGATTGATGTCAGGAATCTCATTCTTGTGTACCAAGAATCGATACACACTTCTGACTTTGGCAAGACACCCCCACAATTTGAGGTATTTGTAGGAAGGTACGAAACCTTTCCACAATTCATATGGTGTCTTGTCTAGTCTTCTGTGAGGAAGCTTGTTCAGAACGTAGTTCGCGGAAAGCAAGCCTTCCCCCCACAAGTTCTGGGGCAGACCCGAACTTGTCAACATGGCATTCATCATTTCCTTCAACGTTTGGTTTTTGAGCTCCGCACTTCCGTTCTGTTGAAGAAAATAAGGAGCAGTGGTTTCGTGAATAATTCCGTGCACAGAATATTCACCGAATGGTGAACGTATTCACCACCTCTATCACTCCTGATTCTTTTGATTTTCTTGCCAAGTTGATTTTCAACTTCGCTCTCAGTGTATAAAGCTCTCAATAGCTTCAGCTATGCTCCTCAGCAAATACACTTCACTGAATCTTGTGCTTTCATCGATAAAAGTGACAAAATACTTTTTACCGCATCTTGTTTGCACAATTCATGTCACATACGTCAATGTGTACAAGTTCCAAGGGTTCAGAACTTCGTTCTATGATGTTCTATGTATTTTTGCTTCAACACATGCCTCACACTCATGTTGGCTATCAATGCAAATTTAGGTATAAGGTCCATGTTAATTAATGTATCATAATTAACATGTCCTAACCTCTCATGCCATACATTTTGTGACTCAATAATATAAGCAGAAGCTTCAGCTTTATTAATAGCACAATTGACAGTCATTGAAAAGACCCTCAGCGAGGTATCATTTTCCTACATAGACATCATTTCTGGTCAATACAATCTTGTCAGAAACAATACAAACCCGAGACCGAGTTCCTTCCGAATATCTGGAACATGCAAACATTATTATATGTAAGCTCCGTTCCGGATATCATTTTCAGAACTACTGTGCCTTGTCCAACCATTCTAGAGGTAGACGAGTTTCCCATTGTCAGATGATCACCGCCATCAACCTTTCTGATACGAGGAAAACATCTTGCTATCAGCACAGATATGACGAGTAGCCCCAGAGTCTACCCATCATTCTCTCGGATTCCCAACCAAGTTGGCTTCAGTTACCACTGTTGAGAGATTCATTTCTGAAATCTCATTAGTTAACTGCTCATCTTCAGTGACATAGGCCTCTTTTATCCTGCCATTGTCCTGAGATATCTTGTTTCTGCAGTCCTTTGTCATATGACCGCTCTTTTCACAGTTGTAGCACTTCCCATTGAACTTCTTGTTCGCTTGGGAAGAATCAGCTTCACTGTTCTTTCTTTTCTTGCTACCCTTTACATCCTCAAAGATGTTGGCCTTAGACTCCATAATCTTGTAGCTGGCCTATTCGGACATCATGTTGTCATGTTCGATTCTCAATAGAACTCCAAGGTCTTCAAGGCTCATCTGCTTCTTTTTGTGTTGCAGATAGCTCCTGAAGTCCTTCCATGATGGAGGTCATCCAGTATTTCATGAATGAACAATGGCAGTTCACCCAACTGAGACATCACCGTCCTTGAATCTACCATCTTGTAGTCCAGGAACCTACCCACGACAAATTTCTTTTGTCCGGCATCTTCGGTTTTGTACTTCTTCTCGAGAGATTCCCAGAGAACCTTCACAGAAGTCATGCCTTGGTACACATTGTACAGGGTATTGTCAAGACCACCAAAAGGTAGTTCTTGCATAGGAAGTCTCCAGACAACCAAGTCTGTTTTCGCTCTTCCTTGGCCAATTCAGATTCACCCTCCACAGGACCCGAAGGATCTTTGAGGAATTTAGCCAACTGAAGAGTTGTTAGGTAGAACAGCATTTTGCTCTACCACTGTTTGAAACTTGCCCCACCAAATTTCTCCTGCTTTTCTCCGTGAGAGACCGGTATTCTTTGATATTTCCGCTAGCCATTTGTAACTGGAAATTCAACAGGGTTCAATCAGTCTACGAAAGACGAATTGCACAACGATCAACGAATGATCTTGTTCAAAGTGATGTACTAGGTAGTCACTTGTTGTTCTAATGGACGAAAGTTCCAATAAACACAAGTCATTGAATTTTAACTAAAGATACTTAAGGAAAATTGAACGAACGAATATTCTTCGAACACATTTTCCAATGGGATCTTTTAGCAATTCACAACCCAGATTTACACTCTTCCAATAGCACAATTAATACGATAAGTGTAGATATATAAATGTCAATCAAGATTGGATGGAATTACTTGTGCAAAATTACACTTTAAATTCTCAACCAATTATGCAACACCCAATCAATTTCAACTTTATCACTGTATGTATGCTTGTGATAATTGAACAACTTAATAATAACTTAAATCTATACTACCAAGATTAATGTGTTTACAGTATATGACTAACCGAGTTAATATTAATTAAAGTTTGCAGTTTATGATACTTACAGGACAAAGTCGTTAGTGTCACGTTCGTATCTACGTTCGAACGAGACTGTCCAGTGTGTGTGCGTTCGTGTTGCGTTTTATAACGCGTTCGAACGACGTGTTTCCAGAGAGTTTACGTTCGCGTAGCGTTTGATAACGCGTTCGAACGGTGTGATTCCAGAGAGTTCACGTTCGTATAGCGTTCGTGAACGCGTTCGAACGGAACGATTCCAGAGAGTTTACGTTTGAGTTGCGTTTAGGACGCGTTCGAACGTTCTAAGGCAGAAGACTTGAGTTTGAGTTGCGTTGAAGACGCGTTCGAACGTTCTAACGAAAGTTCAAATATTTAGCCTTCGCGTGCGTCGGGCGTTCGAACGCCCTACGGGTTTTTTATGCACAGTTCGTATTTTCCAGAAAATATTCAAACCCTAACAAGCAAATTACTATCTAATAACACGATGCAATAAGTTCTTAAGATTGTTGTAAAAATTGGTGTCATTAACAGTAATATAATTTGCAAACAAACAGATCAAACAGCAAAATTAGATTTAGATGCATGAAACCCTAAAACCAGAAAACCTTAAAACAAACCAGAAAATGGAGATTGCAGATTGTCCAAGTCGAGATGATCTCTGTCCTTAAGAACTTATTGGCTCCGTCACAGGTGCTTTATGGATTCATTTTGCCAACGTTCTCCCAGGATTACTTGGATTCTTCTTGTTCAAGGAGCACTCCTTAACAAGTGTATGAACTTGGATCCAAATGGTGGATCTCTCTCTCAAAACAAAGAAAACAAACACAATGCCTTTTCCATTCTTGGATATTAATTGTATATCTTCTATATGTCCTGTATGGAATAAAAGCCTTCTTATATAAGGCATGGATGGATGCCAATAGGGCACCCCTTGGGGTGGGTTGCAACCCTCCAAGGATTGCAACCTCCCATACACCCCTTGGGAATTCCAATGGTACACATATACATATACACATCATATTTAATGAATTTGAGGAATTTACAACATAAACGAATCTTAATCCAAAATACTACCCACCTATGGATATATCTGAAATTACCTACAAATAATACAACAACCAAATTTTATATTCCTAAGAGGGGGTGAATTGGATTATTGCCTAATAATGCGAAAATTAAATTATTTACCGATTTTATATAGTTTTACCAATTTACCCTTATGTTGATTTTCTCTATTTCGATATATCACTTATATGCAAGTTTCTAAGTAATAAGCATATAAATAAATCAAACTTGCAATAAGTAAATAGTTAAGGGATAGAGAAAATAACACCGTGATTTATAGTGGTTCGGCAAACAATGCCTACGTCCACTCCCCCAAGCCGTACTTGAAGATTTCCACTATCAACGAGTTTCCATGGCTCAACCGCAACCAAGAGTTTTACCCAAGGTTCACTCAAAACCCTTACACTTTGAGTTTTCTACGTAGGCTCACTCACAAACCTTTACAATTACCAAAATGATGGGATTTCACGAACCACAAGTGTTTTGAATAAAATATTTGTAAACACACTTGGGCACTCACAAAGATAAGAAGATTTAATATGTGAGTTTTTTCACCCAAATATATCAAAGCTCACTAATATAAATATGAAGATGAAATATGAGTTTTTTCAAATGTAGGGAGTGTAAAATGATTTGAAGATGGTTACAACTCTCAAGAATATTTTGACATGATTAGAGAATGAATACATATGCAAGAGATATGCTAGAAGTGAGAAAAATGATGAATTTTTAGATTTTGCACAAAACTAGCCGTTTTTAAAGGTCTGGGACTAGTATGCCGGTCAAACGGCTCAAAAAATGACCGTTGGGGCCTCTGGAACTGGTATGCCGGTTACATAGACCGGTATGTTGATTTTGAGACCAATATGCCTGTTTCTGATGACCAGTCGAGACTGACAGCACTCAGTATTTTGACCATAACTTGCTCTAGAAAACCCCAAATCATGATCCGTAAATTTCTACATTAACTAGACACATAGATCTATCTTCTGTAAAAACCTTCAGCATCAAAAACATTAATATGAATTTTATAGATTTTTTCTAATGTGATATGTATGCAGAAAATGCACATCTAAACATGTTGTAGTAAAATGACTACCAAAAGTTCTATGTATCGCAACTATGTTCCGTTTAAACCTTAGCAAACTAGAGACACATAGATATCTAATGGTATATCATTTGAAGTTTAATTCAACCTTTTGTTAATTTTCCAAAACTATTTTCCGATGCACTTGTACATTGAAATTCATTTTGGTGCAAATAAAGTGAAAATAATTCTTTAAGTATTCTAAGCCATTTTAAATGCAAATGATGCAAAATATATGATTCCTAAGAGCTTTAAAACATTTGAGTAAACTCACTTACAATTATTTTTATCTCTTAATTATCATCTTGATTTTCGTCTTGCTTCGCTCTTACTTTGGTTTTCCATCCCGAATTCTCAATTGGTATCAGAGCTTGAACTCGATCCTTGACCCATTAGTTATGGAGCGTAGTCAACCATTGAATTTTCCGCCATTTTTTAATGGCACTGAATATTTATATTGGTAGGTTCGTATGAAAGCGTTCCTTAAGTCCTTAGATGAGAGGGTCTGGATGACCGTTGAACACGGGCGGAAACCTCCCGTTGTTATTGTTGATGAGGTCTCTTCCCCTAAAGACAAATTGACTTGGACCAAGGACGGATTTGATGCTAGCAATAGGAACAGCGAGGCTGTTAATGCCATACATGGTGCTGTCTGTTCTGTTGAGTTTAGGAGAATCTCAATGTGTGAGATAGCGAAGGATGCTTGGGACATCCTGCTGAATGTTAGTTCCATTTTTATTGGCATGTGTTCATGACAAAACGAGTTCAATTGAGTTGTAATCTTTCATGAAGATATTAGTGCAATTGGACTGGTATTTGACTGTTGTGCATCAGACATGCGTTTGTGGTGCGTTCGTTCCGGCGTTCGAACATCGGCGTTATGATTGTATTTAAATTTTCGCTGATTATTAATTTTCTCTTACTGTCACTGTTATTAATCATGTTCTTTAATAGCATGTATAATGATCTTTCACCTTTAATGCTGTAGATTCACTAATATCATATTCAGATTTATGATTGTATTTAAATTTTAAACATTCTTAATAATATATTAATCATCAGAACCCCAATTATCAATATTAAATCATTTTACTTTCCGTATTGCAATTAATCGAAAAGGTAGCTTTTCTAGCATGGTTGAATTTGTAGAACAAAACGGGTGGCAGTGAAGTGAGAAGCTGACTCTCAGTATTCCAATTAATCTAAAAAGTAGCTTTTTAGCATGGTTGATATATGTCTCAGCAACATCCACCATCTTCAACATGGTGGATGTAATAAGAAAATTTTATATGTTTTCATATAATAATTGAAGAGAAAAAAATACCTAATTTTCATTTATACATTGCATATTGTCATATGATCATTAAATATCTTAAATTTTATGGTTAAAGAAGAAGAAAAATATAAAATAATATCTAATTTGAACACGGGTCGGCGGTTTAGGCGGTTCAGGTCGCGGTTTGAGTCAAAATTTGTGATTTTGGGCGGTTCGGGTCGCGGTTGGGTAAAAGCCGCACACCAATCCGAAATTTACGGTTCGGTTCGTATTGACCCGAAATCATTTTTATTTTTTTTTAAGACCGTGCGGTACCGTTCGAGTCGGGTTGCGGTTTGACCCGAAACCGCGATCACCCCTAAATTTTGTTTGATGAATTTTGTAAATTGTTTTTTCCTGAATTAAACTCACATAGTTGTCAAAGCCATATATGGTAGGAGTTGATCCATGCATCGAGTTAAAATAGATATACACCTAGACTAAGTTATGAATTTGGATCAGTGCTCATAATTATTCAGCGCATCAATTACAATATCTAGTCAAGAAGAC
>SKCR01054991.1:0-29307 GCA_019454045.1 Zanthoxylum bungeanum | reverse complement strand
TCCAGCTTCGTAAATAGATTCCATGCTCAAGGTTTGTTTCCCTATCACCTTTGGATGACTCTTTAGTGTGCTAGCACTTGGAAAAAATTGCCACAAATTCTTCCATTGATCCTTGCTAACTCTCGGCTTTGAGAGAATTTAAGAGAAAAAAAAATTGGCCCAAGGCCGTGAGTTGAGGGAGAGGAGAGAAGAGTGATGAGTTGGTTTTTTGTTTCTAAAGCAATTACCAAAAATTGATTTCCAAAATTTTGTAAAATGCCTTTCAAAAAGTCAAACAAAATTTGGAGCAAAATGGCAATTAATACCTTCAACTACTCACATCACTCAAAAGTGACTGACTAGACATCACATCACTCAAAGTGACAAGACATCCATCACTTGAATGACTAATGATTTGACGCTTGATATGACTTGTGGGACGCACTTGAATTCGAAATGCGAGTGGATCTGCAAACACTTCCGGGCTCGGGTTCGCTAATTCGAATTAACGAATTTTCCGTTGCGATGTAATTAAATCAAATTTAATTAAATAATTATGCCTAGCAAAATTACTATTCACATCGCTAGTGATTAATTCTAAATTAACTCGTTCGCCCGAATTAAAATCTAATTTTAATTCCGCGTCGAAATCCAATTTCGTATAATATATCGAATATATTATTTTATCGATTAATTCCAAATTAATCGTTCTCTCATTAAATAATATTTTATCCCAGATAAAATATCTCCGTAATTAATCCTAGATTAATTTTCTCTCTCATCTAATTAATCCCAGATTAATTATGTGCGAGTCATACATCATCGGTGAATCTTCGGGAAGCGACCCATGAGATCCCCGGATATGTTGGCAATAAATCTGGTCGTTGGATTATCCAAACACGTACGTACCTAGTACTACATTTTTACCAATTTACAAGACATGGTTGGCTTCTAGCAAAGCACCGTGCCTACCCAATTCTCCATAAATATTCTTATAGGAATATGTGATCTATATTAGGCGTAGTATACGTTGTATTGCGTATTACGATCCAGCATCGGATGTCACGTGCTAGGTGGGCTGGAATGTGTCTGCCCCATACGAAGCACATGTCGGATCTCTGGTAACTAGTCTCTATAATCGGATAATCATAACCTAGTCATATTATCCCGATGACTGCAGTACATAAGAGCACCAGTTCCGTATCCTACGTGATCATCATCTCCACTATGACTGGAGTGATACTTCTGTCTTGACATCACACCCAATACACTACGATTCTCAATATACCCAGAAGAGGCGTACACAGAACCCGTTAAGCCCTGGATGACCAAAACCAAAGCATATTGATTGTCGTAAGTATTAGCGGTACAAGTCTCAGGTTAAGACCAAATACACCTACCCTGATTCGGACTTCCATAGACACATAGTCATACTACCAATGGAATTCCGAGGGTCTATCCCAGAGCGAAGCTGTTTCCGTACCATCGGTAAACACAACCTCTTATTACACTTGCATGAGTATCCAATACCCAAATATATGAGAACTATGCCGTTATGCTCCCACAACGCGCACAAATGTAATACTAGTCTATTCCGCATTATCGATGTCCAATCTCGATAATACTACGACTAGGGATATTTAATGATTAAACCTTCGTGGATTGATACTGTCTCATATCATCACAATCCGGAACTAATCATAAGGACCTTTTATCATTTATATATCTTGGTAAACTAATTACAAATGATAAAAAAGCAATTTCCTTTGTCACATAGTTAATTGTACAAAAACACACCATGATCTGTACAAATAGTGATGCTATGGGTCATAATTGTCCAACAAATTGTTCCATGTCCAACATGAACATATTTGACCTAATAACAAGCATATTGTGTTTATACTTCTAAAGCATCCTAACACAATTCATTAGTCTTATTTCAACTTAAGCTATGTAATCATGCATTCAATAAATAATTCATTACTATATGTTTCACTAATGAAGAACATAGCTTAAGAGAAGTTCAAACTTACCTAGCAAGCGTGATGCAAAGATCTTATCTCATTCTCTTTGTTGAAATGGTTGGAGAACTTCCAAGGATTGCAAGCTTTGACTTCAAGATCCAATCTTGATTCCAATGCTAGCAAGCTTCACTCCAAGATCCAATCTTGATTTCTCATAGACAAAATATTGTAGAGATTTTCCCAATCTTCTTTAAACACTTCTTTAACATAGGCTAATTTCTCTAAGAATTTCTTGTATTTAGCTTTCACAAGCTTAATAAAACATTTCTTAGCTTGCTATTTATAGCAAAACTTAGGCAACTTTTAATTAATAAAAGTTCTAATCAACTTTATATGGGCTTATTCTAATTTTTCCAATATGTATAATTAGGCGAGACTAATTATTTATCTACCACTTTGATTTAATCCAATTAAATCAAGACAAAGTTTAATTAATGGATTAGTTACATGTCTACCACTTTATTTAATCCATTTAAATCAAGCCAAAAACACCTATAATTGCATATTTTCAATTACCAAAATATCCTCAAATGGTAGGTAGAGATATTATGAAATTATGACAAAACCCTTTGTAAATGTTGAATTAATCCAATTAGGTCAAAGTAAATAATAATGCTATCCAATAACATTTGATTATCATATTTGACAATTATAATATCGAATATTATTTTTCCAAAAATAATCGGCTACCCAAGTGCTCAACGAGTACACTTCATATTGGAACTCTTTAAGTTCAGACATGTTCGTCAATAAGGCTAGCTAATATGTACGCAATTCGGCCACCTCTGAATTCACGAAGTACACGAATGATCTTTCTGAACTATACAAGTCGAGGTCATCACATATGTTTAACAATCCCTCAGTCGTAGGCCATCCGGGTTATACTTAGGAAACATAGAATAACCGTCAAATTTTCGAAGCGCACATCTCAAGTCGACATGTCCACGATTATTTACAACAAATCAGAAAACATTTCTGATATATGCGATCCACCCTAGGTGATCGAATTTTGCCAAGTTTTAAGAATATTGACTTACTTACATAGATACCTAAACCCCCTATGGTACACATACGGGCCGACGAATCCTATCTGATTTACACTTGATTAACAAGTACATCGGTCCACACCCAATAAACGTCTAGAGGCCAGACCATGAAAGATTTCTAACATACATGGCATCAAAGTGTAGAGGATCTCACACGAAATCAATGTTATCCTATAGTCAAAGGATCACATATGCTACTCAACTCGAGGAGATTCCTATTGACAATGATGTATACTTCCAACTATTAGGAATCACCTATGATTCATTCAGTATTCGGTACAAACAATACCCACACGTCTATACGCTTCCAAAGCTCATGGTACATTAGGTTAAACCATCAGAACTCCAATTCTAATCTACGACATGTGCTAGTCTTCTAGGTTATATAATTCGATCGTATTCTAAAACTAAAGACTATGAATATTTACTTTAAGAATAGTTTATAATAGTAATACTATCCCAATATCGGACCACCTAGTGCCCAGTATTACTACAAGACTATTCTAAGGTTGATGTCATTATCAGCATATTTATACATCAATCTAATATGCATAATGACAACACCATTAATAAGGTATGAAATGAAAATGTAGTTATTTTATTAATAAATAATAAAACGTACAATACATTATTCGAATTGGCGTTCAAAGCACCAACTCCAACACATTTATTATACTCTGTTAGACTATCGTTTATACAAGTCCCCCCTCAGGCTTATGAACTGAGAAACTAGCTTCTGGGTCACCATTCTGTTCTTTTACAAGCTCCTTCCGGAAATTCTATGTGATCTAATAAATTATGGATATCGTGGTACTAGGGCCTTCCATCATTGACCTCGATGCCCATAATCTACCCTACTTCATAGCTAAGTATATTGGCTAGAGTCAACACCAGGAGTTTCATGGTCAGCTTTTCCAAATTCTCCCAAGTTGAAGCCAAGGTAGCTAGTGATTCTACCATTTGGTTATCTTCCCACCCAGTGTCAGAACGTACAGTCCAGGATATTTAGCGCCAAGGCTCTGAGATGAAATAAATATGGCTTCAATTTATCTTCTTTCAATTCTCAATCCTCTAGTATTTTATAGATTACCAACATCAAGTCGCCATAGGCTTCCTGTAGGACACAGAAATCGGCGACGCTGTGTCTAGAGTTCGCGGCCCGTTTGGGAGTACGGAGTAACCATGGGGGCCTAAACCGGAGTAATAAAATGGAGTCGCCACCCAGTGTGAACTGGGAAATGATTTAAGGCCGCACTCACCCATCGGTAGGGAAGACCTCAAACCGTTGGGTTCAGAATGGTCCCTTACTTATGCCACTTGTAATGAACGGATTTATGCGATAATATAACCGAGTCTACGCAACATGCATATGTAAGAATAACCTACCTCTAAGTTTGCATACAACCTATATCTAAGTTCGCATACAACCTATATATAAGTTCACATACAACCTATATCTAAGTTTGCATGCATAAAAGTAAATCGACATAACGGTAAGCACACAATTTCATGAACATATGCATGGACGTTTCTTCACGGTACATGGAGTTGTATCCCAAGTACAGACCGTAATACATCCATTTGGATTGGATTCGGCTACATAATTTACATCTGGGTTTCCATCCGATATACCACGAGAAGCAACACTCAATCACTAACCCAATATTGACATACATGAAACATGATAATGCATATAACCATAAATACTGAATAGATAAACATGCGAAACAATGAGGAAAGATAAATAACACAAAATAAATGCGGACAGTAAAACAACAATAAACATGAATTAAATTCAAAATAATAAAAGACTATAATATCAAATAAATGAAGAATAGTAAATATGTGACCAAAGAATTTGGCTGTTTTCAATGTAGGACTTCGCATACCCGTTGGACGTATTCCACGTCCAACCAAGCATGCCATGTCCGAGATAACAAAAAAAAAATATAACAAAGGGTGCCCTCAGGTCTTACCTTTTAAGACGCTTCCCGGGAGTACGTTGGATGTCGCCGAAAGGGTTAACGTTTTCGCTATTTTTCTAGTTTGCTGTTTCGATGTTTTTAAACTGTTGTTTTCTCTATTTTTGCTACTGTTTTTCTGCGGTTTTCTTCGCTATTTTGGGGGTAGATTTATGGTGTTTAGGAACTGTTTTACTCACTGTTTTGGGGCTGATCTTTGGGACTGGTTTTGGGTGATTTTTGGGGATTTGGTTTGGTATTTGATTCGGTCAGTGGGCTGATTTGGTTTGAAGGTTATTTTGTTGTCGTTTTTGTCGAGTTGTTGTTATGCTGCTAAGTGTGTTGAGAAGGGCTGTGAGTTAAAGGTTTATTGGCTTTTATTCGGCTTAGGGTTCGTGAGGAGAGGCTGATTTTACGTGTGCATGGGGTTGTGATGAGTTAGGGTTTCGTGGGGGTGAGGGGCGTGACATGGAGAGTTTTTTTGTTATCACGTAGAGGGACAGTTTGTTTGTCGGTTGTGAGGGGTTGTTGTGGTTCGTGGATTATGGGTTAGTGCATGCCGAATGGGTCCTTGTTGTTTTCGGTTTTGAGTGCTGCTGGCGTGATCTGTGAGGGCTGCGATGGCTTGTATCTATATTGCTTCACGTGCTATGTATGCCGAGAGTGAGGGACGTCGGTTGCATGAGTGAGCAGGCTGGTGAGGTGTTGCGTGAAGGGGCTGTTGGATAAGTGGGCTGTGTGAGGTGTTGCGTGAAGGGGAATGAAGCGTGGCTGATTGAGTGGGGTGAGAGCTGTGCGTTAGGTGAGGGTTGTTCAAGTTAGGCTGCGAATGAAATAGGTTTTATTTTGTTTTGTGAAGCCGTGTGAGAAAGATGAGAAGAGAAGAGAGGCGTGTGTAGGGTTTTTGTTTATGAGTGTCGTGAGTGAGCTCTAGGGGTCTTAAGGTTTGGCTTATGTCTCTTTTTATAGGAGAGGGTTGTGGTTGTCCATATAGGGGAAGGAAATAAATCATGCAATTATGGGGATATCTTTTAATTAGTGTGTGATAAGGAAATATCCATTTAATAAGGAAAGTGATTTGTTTTGTTTAGGAAAAGGATTTAGGGGATTTGATTTGATTTATTTAGTTTAGGCATGTGATTTGATTTAATTTATTTAATTTAGGAAGGTGATTTGATTTAATTTATTTAATTTGGGAAGGTGATTTAATTTGATTTATTTAATTTGGGAAGGTGATTTAATTTGATTTTAACATGTGTTTAATGTGTTGGATATTTTTTGGATGGGTTTGGAGGCTTGTGGGCGTGTGGGGATGGCTCTTTGGTGGGCTTGAGCGTGTGGTTGGTGTGGGTTGTGGGGGTTTTGTGTTGGATAAGTATGACCCATAGCATCACTATTTGTACAATCATGGTATTGTTGTACAAATTAACTATGTGACAAAGGAAATTGCACTTTTATCATTTGTAATTAGATTACCAAGATATATAAATGATTAAAAGGTCCATATGATTAGTACCCGATTGATTGAGATGATATGAGACAGTATCAATCCACGAAGGTTTAATCATTAAATATTCCTAGTCAGAGTATTATCGAGATTGGACATCGATAATGTGTAAAAGACTAGTATTACACTTGTGCGCGTTGTGGGAGCATAACGGCATAGTTCTCATATATTTGGGTATTGGATACTCATGCAAGTGTAATAGGAAGTTGTGTTTACCGATGATACGGAAACAGCTTCGCTCTGGATAGACCCATCGGAATTCCATTGGTAGTATGACTATGCGTCTATGAAGTCAAATCAGGGTAGGTATATTTGGTCTTAACCTGAGACTTGCACCGCTAATACTTGCGACAATCAATATACTTTGGTTTTGGTCGTCCAGGGCTTTAACAGGTTCTGTGTACGCCTCTTCTGGGTATATTGAGAATCGTAGTGTATTGGGTGTGATGTCAAGACGGAAGTATCACCCCAGTCATAGTGGAGATTATGATCACGTAGGATACGAAACTGGTGCTCTTATGTACTGCATTCATCGGGATAATATGACTAGGTTATGATTATCCGATTACAGAGACTAGTTACCAGAGATCCGCATGTGCTTCGTACGGGGCAGACACAATTCCAGCCCCAGGCCTAGCACGTGACATCCGATGCTGGATCGTAATACGCAATACTACGTATACTACGCCTGATATAGATCACATATTCCTATAAGATATTTCTTGAGAATTGGGTAGGCACGCTGCTTTGCTAGAAGCCAACCATGTGTTGTAAATCGGTAAAACGTAGTACTAGGTACGTACGTTTCGGATAGTCCGACGACCAGATTTACTGCCAACATATCCGGGGATCTCATGGGTCGCTTCCCAAAGATTCGACGATGACGTATGACTCGCACTTTATTAATCTGGGATTAATTATAAGAGAGAGAAAATTAATCTGGGATTAATTGAGGAGATATTTTATCTGGGATAAAATATTATTAAAAGAGAAAGAACGATTAATTTTGAATTAATCGATAAAATAATATATTCGATTATTATACGAAATTAGATTTCGACTCGGAATTAAAATTAGATTTTTAATTCGGGCGAACGAGTTAATTTAGAATTAATTCGCAAGCGACGTGAATAGTAATTTTGCTAGGTACAATTATTTAATTAAATTTGATTTAATTACGTCGCAACAGAAAATTCGTTTATTCGGAATTAGCGAACCCGAGCCCGGGAGTGTTTGCGGGCCCACTCGCATTTCGAATCAAGTGTGGCCCACAAGTCACATCTAGCGTCAAATCACTAGTCAATCAAGTGATGGAAGTCACATCACTTTGAGTGATGTGATGTCTAGTCACTTTTGATGTGAATAGTGATGTGAGTGGTTGGAAGGCATTTATTGCCTTTTGGCTCCAAAACAATTGGTTGACCTTTTTGAAAGGCAAATGCCAATTTTGGGTATATGTTTTTTTTTGATTTTAGAAATCAAATAACCAACACCAAACTCTTCTCCTCTCTCTCTCCTATCATTCGGCCAAGAGGCCATTTTTTCTTCTTCTCTCCATTCGGCACTTGGTGCCATTTTTTCTTCTTAATTCTTGCTTGGCCGAGAACAAAGAAGAAGCCAAAGGGAAAATTTTGTGGAAAGTTTTCCAATGTGCTAGCACACTAAAGAGGACATACCTAGGTGATAGGGAAACCCACCCATGGGCATGGAATCACCATTTACAAAGCTTGGAGCTTGGAGCATCAATGGAGGGCATGACCGAAAATGGAGGAACACAAAGGAGGCCAAAGCCGAGAGTTCAAGGAGCTTCAAGGATTTTATGTTCGACGCATCGCATAACTGATCAATGTAAGTATGTTCCGCCATTCTTCTTTGAGTATTCACACATGTTTCATAGCTTGAATCGATCTTGGGACTAACCTAGAAACCCAACAATGGTATCTTGAGCCATTTTGAGCATGAAATTGAAATTAGGGTAAAATTGGGCAAAATTGATTTGAGCATGTTTGAGTGAAATTGATTGTTTGAGTATGTTTAAATTATGATAACATAGTATTATGCATGATCAATTTGATGAAAATTGGATTGGATCAAATTTTCCCCAATATTTTGGCTTGGCCGAATGTGAGTGATGCCCTAAAGTCATGGTATTTTTTGTTCCTTTGATCATTGGATGACTTGAAACAATTGGGAAATGTTGATTTGTAATTCAATTGGATTGAAAACGAAATCGGACATAAAAAACCCCATCAATACCGTGAGCTTAAAGCATGTAAAATGAGTTGATTTTTTGATCAAATGTGTTGGACATGTTTTGATGATAATGAGCATAATTAATTGTGTAAATTGATGTTTTGGAAATATTAATTTGGTTAATTAATTATAGCATACACTTTAGGTTAATTAAATTATGAAATTTGGAATTTTGGTAATTTATTAATTGGGCTTGTAAAGTTGTAATTGGGCTTAATGGGCTTGGTTGGGCCAAGTTTGGTTTAGGCTATTGGTTGGATCCAATTGGGCCCAAAACCATTTCCATAAATTCCAAATATGACTTAATGCACATTTAATTTTAATTGGGCCAAATAGGCCTAAATTGGTTTTTGGCAAATAAGGGTGATTCCTTAAATGGGCTTTGGTATTTGGGTTTGACCCATATTGACCAAAAGTCCATGTCTTAAGACATTAATTAAAAGCCCATTGGACTTTAAATTAAATTGACATTGGATGTTAATTGGGCTTTGAGACCCTTAACGATTAGATTTGGAATCTAAGTCGTAAAGGCACATTAAAAAGTGTAATTATTTAATTTGGAATTAAATAAAGAATTAGTATTAAATGATAATTAAATTGGATTTAATGTTGTAGTTTAATATAATTCGAGAATTCGTACTTTGAGTACTTATTCGTAAAACGAGTTGGACTCACGCAAAATCAAATCGTTGTTTGAACATTGGATGGTCATTAATATTCATTAATTAATTGGATTAGATTGATTGATAACATGCTTGTGTGATTATGGATGCGATGTATGAATAATGTATATCAGATGGATATTAGATGGGTGAGGGCAATTTTGGAAATTGTTGTAATAAATTTAGAATTTATTAAATTGGACCTGCGTGTCCAGCCTATTACCTTTTTGACTATGTGTATTTCTCTTCTCACCTATTCCCCTCAATGTAAATGAGGTTTCTTTAGAAGTGTTATGTAATCGGGTATAAGTAATACTTGTGCTAGCCGAAGAGAGGAAAGGGAGAGATTTGTTCTAGGATCAATGTGTTTAAGTATCCATCCGCATATCATTATTATTTATTTACTTACGCGCCTTATTATGTGTTTAGAATGCATGTTTAAGGGTGTATGATGATGAGACCTTAACAAAGATAATTAATTGGTTGCCAATTACGCCAAAAACCCTCAACACATATTAAGCGTTTTTCCTTCTATTGAGTGATTCTTACTCAAGATCCAAGATTGGCACTGGTTTGTTGGCCAAAGTCAAGACCTTTGTCCGTCGCGGATGTGTTTGAATCATGAAGGCTTTGTTCCATATCGGTGTCTTGTCCAAGTTGTAATTTGTTGGCCAAAGTCAATATCACTTCTTGTCCATCAACATCGATTACAAAGCTTTCCATAGTCAATGGGTTCCGCTTTACTGGGATCATTAAGTTTGTGTGCCAAAGCCAATGCTTAATTGATTCAGAGGAAAAAGGTTAGGAATATATTAGATATATTGGCATATATAAGATATATGTTTCGGACTTGGACGTCCACCTACTGGATCTAGGAATTGGATAGGATCCAATTGATCTTAGAGATCTACCTAGTTTATTATCATACATTTGTTGGCCAAAGTCAAGATTGTGTGTTATTTAACGGGATCCTAGCCCACTAGGAACAAGGTTTCCCGAGTACTCTCCACAGAGGGTTAGAGGCTTGCCGAAAAATGGTGGGTGGCAAGTATTAAATTTGCAATATTCGTTTAGTTACTTGCCATACGCGCTCATTTCAAATTTTTCTTCAAATAATTAATATATTAGTTGGACTAATATTTAATCGTTGTTTTAAAACAGTTGGACTGTATTCAAACTATTTCAATTAATAGTTGATTTTATAATTGGATTATAGTAATCAATATAATTGAATTTAATCAATTAAATTATAGTTGATTATATAATTGGACTATAGTAATCATTATAATCAATAGTACCTAAAATCGTTGATTTGATAGTTAGACTATTGGAATCAAGATAAATGAAAGATTAGTGTTTAAAACATAATCCTGGGTGAAAATGTCTTTAAACGGCTTTAATTTTCAGATTGAGAATAAAATTTCAGGATAGTCCTGGAAACCGAGAAGTTACTTTATTTGATATAGTGACGTCTCGATCCTAAGCCCGGAGTTGAGCAAATAAATAGAGCATGATCTTTGGAAGATTCATGTGATGATAATTTTAGTGTTTAATCTGTTATGCTTGCCGCAAAGACTCCTTAATTTCTTAGTCAGAACTAAGGATTAGATCTTTATAGTATGATAATGAAATTGAAGGATCTTCATATATCTATCCTTAGATCTTAGAAGTACAAATTGCAATAGAAAACTCTTGGAGAGTTAATGGCTATACTCAAGGAGACAAAGCGATAGTTTGCAATAGGCAAGAAGCGCAAGGCGTATCTTACTTCGACATTCCAGAAGGCCAAGGCTTGGCCAAAGGCTTCTGGGTGTGGAAAAAGGGGCAAAGGCAAAGTCATTATAATCTTCTAGGAAGACATAGGACATATCCGAAAATGTATGCCTAAACTATGGCAAACGGGGTCACTGAAGCGTGACTGCCGTATGGACAAGGCAGACATGAAGGAAGTGAAGACGGGCAAGGCTCCGACTTCAAATATGTTTGTCATAAACATGTTCACTACTAGTATTAAAATTGGATTTTAGATACTAAATGTGGTACATTAAATATATGCTGAGTGCAGAATCTGCTGAGAGCAGGATACTAACTTCAGATGAGATTTATCTGCGAGTCGGAAACGGGATGACAATCGCTGTTTTAACCGTAGAAACCTAAGTTTAAGAACTACCCTTCGGGTGTGTACTTAAATTAGGAAACTGTTAAAATGTAACTAGTTTGACTAGGAACATTATCTCTATATCAGGGTTTAATCTGTTGCGGATATACCTTTATATTCTAGAACACTAAAGTGTTTTATTTTATAAATATGATATTGAGATAAACACTTAGATGTGAATAACAGTATTTATATTTTGAATATAAATAAATCTCAAACATAATACATGACAAACAAATAACACAAACTGATTTAATCAGATGAGACTTATGTGTGGCATTATTTTCTGGGACACAATTAAACAAGACTCGTATATCCTCACTTTTGAAGAGTGGGTACTATGACGGATTTTATTCTATTCAAATAATGTCTATGAATCTAGTTTATTGGGCAAAGTGCCTAAAACACCATTTACTTGGTAAAAGTGCAATTGCCACCGATCTGTTAGCCCTCATTCATAGTGACGTAAGTGGGCTCATGTCTAGCTAGGCTAGATATGGATATGAATGTTTCGTGACCTTTACAGATGTGGCATCGCGTTATGGTTATGTGTTTCTTTTGAAACACGAATCGAAAACTTTTAGAGTTTCGACACGAAGTAGACAAACAGATCGGCTATAGTATTAAAACTGTCACGGTTAAACCATGGTGGAAAATACTTAAGCAATAATTTTCTCGTATACTTGAAAGAGTATAGTATTCTTTCAATGAGGACTCCTCCCGGAACGCGTCAATTTGACAGTGTGTCCGAACGGAGAAACCGGATTTTTGTTGACATGATAAGGTTAATAATGAGTCGCTCTGAGCTATCATTTCCTTCAAGGGATACGCATTAAACAGTGCAAACCTTATTTTGAATAAGGTTCCATAAAAATCTGTTAGACAGACTTCATATTAGATATGAACATGAAAGAAACTGGGTTTTCATTCCTGAAGATTTGGGTATGCTAGGCATATGTTTGGATGATACCAAACTAGAACCCAAATCGGATAAGTGCCTAAGTTGTGGGTTATCCTAGGGTAACCAAAGTATATTACTTATAAAATCACAATAGAACAATGTAATTGTTGCTCACCATGCGTTTTTCCTAAGAGGAATACCTATATGCAGTGGTAAGTGGGAGGATAGTAAAGTTCGATGAAAATCGGAGTAATACTGTTCCAGGCACCGATTCCTTAATGGAACACAAATAGTTCATCAAGGATGAAACTATACCAATAATCTTTGAATACACAAGAACCGCACAAGTCGGAGAGAGTCAGAAAACAACCTGAGAGGTATGGTTTTCTAATCTCACCTCATAAAGATGTCAATCTTATTGAGGAACACGAACTGACTTCGTATGAGGAAGTGATACAAGGTATCGACTCCCTATTATGGCAAAGTGCCATGAAATCCGAAATGGATTCCATGTATACCAACCAAGTTTGGACACTGGTTGTTGTACCGAAAGGCATTGTGCCTATTGGTACTATATAAGTCTTCAAGGAAGACATACGTGGATGGCAACATACCAACGTACTAAGATAGGTAGCGGAAAGGTATCGTAATCAATATTGTGTTGATTACGACAAAACCTTTTAATGTTGCCATTGTTAAATCCATTTGGACAATGCTAACTAATGTTGCATGTTTCATTTATGAAATATGGCAGCTGAACGTCAAAATCGTTTTCCTTAAATGGAAACCTTTTGGAGGATGTTTACAACATCCTAACGGTTTTGTTGTACCAAAACGAGGTTTGCAAGTTAATTCGATCCATTTTATGGATTGAAGCAAGCATTGTGTTCTTGGAATATCTTTTTGATGTAATCATAATGGTATATAATATGATTCAAAACGAAAATGATTCTTGTGTATATAAGGAGGTTAGTGGGAGCGCACTGACAATGAATGTCCTAAGTAATGATGACATATCATTTCTTGGAAAAATGATTCCCATAATACAATCTGTGAAAGCTTGGGTTTCATGAAAAAAAATTCTCCGTAGAATTCTTGGTAGAAACAACCTTTATTCTAGGAATAAAGATCTACTGTGATAGATTTAAAAGTTGTTGGCACTCTCCGAGAACTCGTACATTGAAATAAATATACGCGACCTGGTGTCTCATATGTTTTATCATATGGAGTGACAATCAGGCCAATCCAAGTGATAGTCATTGGATTGATGTTAAGAACATCCTTGAGTATCTTAGAGGAATTAAATATGCTTTCTTATACTATGGAAAATGAGAACTTGAAGTGATTGGGTTCACTGATGCAAGTTTTCTAACCGATATAAACGACTATAAGTCGTAACAACGGTACTATAAAGTTTGAATAACGGAACAGTGAGGTGGAAATCTTCCATGTAAGATACTGTTACCGAATAACAACAAAAGCGGATTATTGTTGCAGCTGAGGCAGCAATAGAAGCCTTTTGGATCGATAATAATCCTAATCAGATTAGGAATAGTTCTGTTAGCAGCTGAGTTAGGCTACAACACAGGCTAAAGAATTAATGGTCTCATCAATGATCTAGATATATAATTCAAATATTCATCTGATTCATTCGGATCATACATCGTGGCGATGTGATGATCGAATAAATCGCATCATATGATAATCATGCAAATCCGCTGACGAAAGCATTTTCTCAGCAGAAGTTTAAGCGAACCGTTCATAGTTCGGGTGTAGGACACTTGAATGATTGGCTATAGGCCAAATGGGAGATTGTTGGACAATTATGACCCATAGCATCACTATTTGTACAGATCATGGTGTTGTTGTACAAATTAACTATGTGACAAAGGAAATTGCACTTTTATCATTTGTAATTAGATTACCAAGATATATAAATGATAAAAGGTCCATATGATTAGTACCAGATTGAGATGATATGAGACGGTATCAATCCACGAAGGTTTAATCATTAAATATTCCTAGTCAGAGTATTATCGAGATTGGACATCGATAATGCGTAAAAGACTAGTATTACACTTGTGCGCGTTATGGGAGCATAACGACATTGTTGTCATATATTTGGGTATTGGATTCTCATGCAAGTGTAATAGGAGGTTGTGTTTACCGATGGTACGGAAACAGCTTCGCTCTGGATAGACCTCTCGGAATTCCATTGGTAGTATGACTATGCGTCTATGAAAGTCCAAATCAGGGTAGGTATATTTGGTCTTAACCTGAGACTTGCACCGCTAATACTTGCGACAATCAATATACTTTGGTTTTGGTCGTCCAGGGCTTTAACAGGTTCTATGTACGCCTCTTCTGGGTATATTGAGAATCGTAGTGTTGGGTGTGATGTCAAGACGGAAGTATCACCCCAGTCATAGTGGAGATTATGATCACGTAGGATACGAAACTGGTGCTCTTATGTACTGCATTCATCGGGATAATATGACTAGGTTATGATTATCCGATTACAGAGACTAGTTACCAGAGATCCGACATGTGCTTCGTACGGGGCAGACACAATCCAGCCCCAGGCCTAGCACGTGACATCCGATGCTGGATCGTAATACGCAATACTACGTATACTACGCCTTATATAGATCACATATTCCTATAAGAATATTTCTGGAGAATTTGGTAGGCACGGTGCTTTGCTAGAAGCCAACCATGTCTTGTAAATCGGTAAAAACATAGTACTAGGTACGTACATGTTCGGATAGTCCGACGACCGGATTTACTGCCAACATATCCGGGTATCTCATGGGTCGCTTCCCGAAGATTCACCGATGACGTATGACTCGCACTTTATTAATCTGGTATTAATTAAAAGAGAGAGAAAATTAATCTAGGATTAATTACAGAGATATTTTATCTGGGATAAAATATTATTAAAAGAGAGAGAACGATTAATTTGGAATTAATTGATAAAATAATATATTCGATATATTATACGAAATTAGATTTCGACGCGGAATTAAAATTAGATTTTAATTCAGGTGAACGAGTTAATTTAGAATTAATTCGCTAGCAACGTGAATAGTAATTTTGCTAGGCACATTATTTAATTAAATTTGATTAATTACTTCGCAACGAAAAATTCGTTAATTCGGAATTAGCGAACCCGAGCCCGGGAGTGTTTGTGGGCCCACTCGCATTTCGAATCAAGTGTGGCCCACAAGTCACATCTAGCGTCAAATCACTAGTCAATCAAGTGATGGAAGTCACATCACTTTGAGTGATGTGATGTCTAGTCACTTTTGATGTGAATAGTGATGTGAGTGGTTGGAAGGCATTTATTGCCTTTTGGCTCCAAAAAATTGGTTGACCTTTTTGAAAGGCAAATACCAAAATTTTGGTATATGTTTTATTTTGATTTTAGAAATCAAATAACCAACACACAAACTCTTCTCCTCTCTCCCTCCTATCTTTCGGCCAAGAGGCCATTTTTTCTTCTTCTTTCCATTCGGCACTTGGTGCCATTTTTTTCTTAATTCTTGCTTGGCCGAGAACAAAGGAGAAGCGAAAGGAAAAATTTATGGCAAGTTTTCCAATGTGCTAGCACACTAAAGAGGACATACCTAGATGATAGGGAAACCCACCCATGGGCATGGAATCACCATTTGCAAAGCTTGGAGCTTGGAGCATCAATGGAGGGCATGACCGAAAATGGAGGAACACAAATGAGGCCAAAGCCGAGAGTTCAAGGAGCTTCAAGGATTTTGTGTTCAACGTATCGCATAACCGATCAATGTAAGTATGATTCTGTCATGCTTCTTTGAGTATTCACACATGTTTCATAGCTTGAATCGATCTTGGGACTAACCTAGAAATCCAACATTTTGGGCCGAGGATAAATTTTAAAATAGAGATCCAACAAGCGAACCAGAGGCTAAGCAAATGAATTAAATCCAACTAGGTATAGATTTCTGAATTTTCCCTTCCGCAACTTATCGGGTAGTGCGTCTACCCTAACAACGTAGGCCTCGACCCTGTGATTCATTCCCAAAACTGCTGACAACGTGGGCCTCGACCCTGGGATTCATTCCCGAAACCGCTGACAATGTGGACTTCGACCCTGGGATTCATTCCCGAAACTGCTGACAATGTGGGCCTCGACCCTGTGATTCATTCCCGAAACCGCTGACAATATGGGCCTCTACCCTGGGATTCATTCCCGAAACTGCTGGTAATGTGGGCCTCGACCCTCGGATTCATTCCCGAAACTTCTGACAACGTGGGCCTCGACCCTAGGATTCATTCCCGAAACCGCTGACAATGTGGGCCTCAACCCTGGGATTCATTCCCCTGGGATCATTCCCAAAACTGTTGATAGTATGGGCCTCAGCCCTGTGATTCATTCCCCCGGGATTCCTTCCCGAAACTGCTGATAGTATGGGCCTATACCCTGGGATTTATTCCGAAACTGCTAATAATGTGGGCCTCGACCCTGGGATTCATTCCCGAAACTGATACTGATGTGGGTCTCATGTTGGGTTTCTAGGTTAGTCCCAATATCAATTCAAGCATAGAAATCATGTGTGAATACTCAAAAGAAGTATGGCGGAATCATACTTACAATGATCGGCTTTTGCGATGCGAGGAACAACAAAACTTTTCTTCCTCCAAGGTGCTCTCGGCAATGGTCCTCTTTGTGTTCCAATGATTTTCGGTCATCCCTCCAAGTGTGCTCCAAGCTCCAAGCTTTGAAAATGGTGATTCCATGCTTAAGGGTTTGTTTCCCTATCACCTTGGATGACTCTTCATGTGCTAGCATTGGAAAGATTTGCCACAAATCTTCCTAATTTCTTCTTCTTGTTCACAGTTTTGAGAAGAAAAATGAGAGAGGAAATGTTTGGCGCTTGGCCGAATGTGTGTGTAGAGAAGAGAGAAGTGATAAGTTGTATTTGGTTGGTTTGGTTTTCCAAAAACAAATACCAAAAATTGATTTCCAAAATTTTTATAAATGGCTTTCAAAAAGTCAAACAAAATTTGGAGCCAAAAATGGCAATTAATGCCTTCCAACAACTCACATCACTCATGAATAGTGACTAATTGTCAATCACTCAAAGTGACAAGACATCCATCACATGAATGACAAGTGATGTGACGCGTGATGTGACTTGTGGGCCGCACTTGAATTCGAAATGCGAGTGGGCCCGCAAACACTCTCGGGCTCGGGTTCTCTAATTCCGAATAAAAGAATTTTCCGTTGCGACGTAATTAAATCAAATTCATTTAAATAGTTATGCCTAGCAAAATTACTATTCACGTCGCTAACCAATTAATTCTAAATTAACTCGTTCGCCCGAATTAAAATCTAATTTTAATTCCGCGTCGAAATCCAATTTCGTATAATATATCGAATATATTATTTTATCGATTAATTCCAAATTAATCGTTCTCTCTTTAATTAATATTTTATCCTAGATAAAATATCTCTGTAATTAATCCTAGATTAATTTTCTCTCTATTCTAATTAATCCCAGATTAATAAAGTTCGAGTCATTCGTCATCGGTGAATCTTCGGGAAGCGACCTATGAAATCCCCAGATATGTTGGCAGTAAATCCGGTCGTCGGACTATCCGAACACGTAGTACCTAGTACTAAGTTTTTACCGATTTACAAGACATGGTTGGCTTCTAGCAAAGCACCGTGCCTACCCAATTCTCCAGAAATATTCTTATAGGAATATGTGATCTATATCAGGCGTAGTATACGTTGTATTGCGTATTACGATCCAGCATCGGATGTCACGTGCTAGGCCTGGGGCTGGAATTGTGTCTGCCCCATACGAAGCACATGTCGGATCTCTGGTAACTAGTCTCTATAATCGAATAATCATAACCTAGTCATATTATCCCGATGACTGCAGTACATAAGAGCACTAGTTCCGTATCCTACGTGATCATCATCTCCACTATGACTGGAGTGATACTTCCGTCTTGACATCACACCCAATACACTACGATTCTCAATATACCCAGAAGAGGCGTACACAGAACCCGTTAAAGCCCTGGATGACCAAAACCAAAGCATATTGATTGTCGTAAGTATTAGCGGTACAAGTCTCAGGTTAAGACCAAATACACCTACCCTGATTCGGACTTCCATAGACACATAGTCATACTACCATTGGAATTCCGAGGGGTCTATCCAGAGCGAAGCTGTTTCCGTACCATCAGTAAACACAACCTCCTATTACACTTGCAAGAGTATTCAATACCCAAAATATGAGAACTATGTCATTATGCTCCCATAACATGCACAAGTGCAATACTAGTCTATTCCGCATTATCGATGTCCAATCTCGATAATACTCCGACTAGGGATGTTTTAATGATTAAACCTTCATGGATTGATACTGTCTCATATCTTATCAATCCGGAACTAATCATATAGACTTTTATCATTTATATATCCCGGTAATCTAATTACAAATGATAAAAGAGCAATTTTTTTGTCACATAGTTAATTTGTACAATAACACCATGTTCTATACGAAATGGTTGCTATGGGTCATAATTGTCCAACAATCTCCTACTTGTCCTATAGCCAATCACTCAAGTGTCCTACACTTGAACTATGTACGGGTCGCTCAAACTTCTGCTGAGAAAGTGCTTTCGTCAACGGATTTGCAAAGTTATCATCTGATGCGATTTATTCGATCATCACATCGCCATGATGTATGATCCGAACGAATCAGTTGAACAGCTGAAGTATATACTCGGATCGTTGATGAGACCATTAATTCTTTAGCCTATGTTGTAGCCTAGCTCAGCTGCTAACAGAACTACACCTAATATTATTAGGATTATTAAGATCCAAATGGCTTCTATTGCCGCCTCAGCTACATCAATATTCCGCTTTTGTTGTTTATTCGGCAACAGTATCTTGTTTGGCAGATTTCCAGCTCACTGTTCCGTTATTCAAACTATATAGTATCTTTTATTATGACTTATAGTTGTTTTTATCGGTTAGGAAACTTGCAACAGTGAACCCAGTCACTTCAAGTTCTCCTTCTCCATAACTTAAGAAACCATTCTTAGTTCCTCTAAGATATTTAAGGATGTTCTTAACATCAATCCAGTGACAATCACTTGGATTAGCCTGATTGTGACTCCATATGCTCAAAGTATATGAGACACCAGGTCACGTACATTTTTTTTTTAATGTACGAGGTCTCGGAGAGTGTCAATAACTTTTAGATCTATCCCAGTAGATCATTATTCCTAGAATAAAGGTTGTCTCTCCCAAGAATTCTACGGAGAATTTTTATGAAAGCCAAGCTTTCACCGATCGTATTATGGGAATATCATTTCCAAGAAATGATATATCATCATTTTATAGGACGATCACTTTTAGTGCGCTCTCACTAACCTTTTATATACACAAGAATCATTTTCGTTTTGAATTAAATCATATACCATTATGATTACATCAAAACGATAGTTCTAAAAATGCAATGCTTGCCTTAATCCATGAATGGATTGAATTAACTTGCAAACCTTGTTTGCTCGTTTTGGTACGAGAAAACCGTCAGGATGTTGTAAACATCCTCCAAAAGGTTTCGTTTAAGGAAAGCGATTTTGACGTTCAGCTGCCATATTTCATAAATGAAACATGCAGCATCAGCAAGTATTATCCAAATGGATTTAACCATGGCAACGTTTAAAAGGCTTCGTCGTAATCGACATAATGTTGATAACGATACATTTTCACTACAAGCCTAGCTTTGTACGTTGGTATGTTGCCATCCATGTATGTCTTCCTTGAAGACTTATATAGTACCAATAGGCACAATGCCTTCTGGTACATCAACAAGTGTCCAAACTTGGTTGGTTTACATGGAATCCATTTCGGATATAATGGCACTTTGCTATAATAGGGATTCGATACCTTGTATCACTTCCTCATACGTAGTCGGTTTGTCTTCCTCAATAAGATTGACATCTTTACGAGGTGAGATCAGAAACCCATACCTCCTAGGTTTTTTTCCGACTTCTCCGACTAGCGCGGTTCTTGTGTATTCGAAGATTATTGGTATAGTTTCATCCATGATCAACTATTTATGTTCCGTTAAGGATCGGTGCCTTGAACAATATTACTCTGATTTTCATCGAGTTTTACTTTCCTCCCACTTACCACTGCATATAGGTGTTCCTTTTAGGAAAACCGCATGGAGAGCAACAATTACATTGTTCTCTTGTGAGTTGTATAAGTACTATACTTTGGTTTCCCTATGATAACCTACAAATTAGGCACTTATCCGATTTGGGTTCTAGTTTGGTATCATCCAAACATATGCCTAGCATCCCAAATCTTCAGGAATAATAAAACCTTGTTTCTTTCCTGTCCATATCTAATATGAAGTCTGTCTAACAGATTTTTATGGAACCTTATTCAAAATAAGTTTTGCACTGTTTAATGTGAATCCCTTAGAAGGAAAATGGTAGCTCAGAGCGACTCATAATTAACCTTATTATGTCTAACAAAATTTGGTTTCTCAGTTCGGACACACCGTCAGATTGAGGTGTTCCGGGAGGAGTCCATATTGAAAGAATATTATACTCTTTCAAGTATTCAAGAAACTTATTGCTTAAATATTTTCCACCATGGTCTAACCGTGATTAATACTTTAGCCGATCTGTCTGTCTACTTCATGTCGAAACTCTTTGAATTTATCAAAAGTTTCCGATTTGTGTTTCAAAAGAAACACATAACCATAACGCGATGCCACATCTGTAAAGGTTACGAAGTGTTCATATCCACCTCTAGCCTAGCTAGACATGGGCCCACTTACGTCACTATGACCGAGGGCTAACAGATCGGTGGCACTTGCACTTTTACCAAGTAAAAAGGTGTTTTAGGCAATTTGCCTAATAAACTAGATTCGTATACATTATGTGAATAGAACAAATCCGTCCTAGTATCCACTCTTCGAAAGTGTGAATATACGAGTCTTGTTTAATGTGTCCCAGACAACAATGCCACATATAAGTCTCAACTGATATATTCAGTTTGTCATGTTATACGTGTGAGATTCATTTATATTCAAAATATAAATACTGTTATTCACATCTAATGTGCTTATCTCAATATCATCTTTATAAAATAAAACACTTTAGTGTTCTAGAATATAAAGGTATACCCGCAATATACTCTGATATAGGTATAATGTTTCTAGTCAAACTAAGTACATTATAACAGTTTCCTAATTTAAGTACATACCCGAAGGGTAGTTCCTAAACTTAGGTTTCTATGGTTAAAACAGCGACTCTCATCCCGTTTCCGATTCGCAGATAGATCTCAACTGAAGTCAGTCTCCTGCTAATCAGCATATTCTGCACATCAATATATATCTTATGTACCACATCTAGTATCAAAAATCCAATTTTGAAACTAATAGTGAACATGTTTATGACAAACATGCTTGAAGCCGGAGCCTTGCCCCTCTTCACTTCCTTCATGTCTGCCTTGTCCATACGGCAGTCACACTTCCAGTGACCCCGTTTGCCACTGTTTAGGCAGACATCTTGGGATATGTCCTTTGTCCTCCCAGAAGACTGTGATGATTTTGCCTTTGCCACTTTTAGAAGCTCTGCTTCCTAGAGCATAGCCATACAACTCTCCAAGAGTTTTCTCTTGGTTCATAATGAACCTGCCCCAGCTTTCGGGTAGAGACTATAAGATCAAATCTTTGGTAGACTCGGCCACGTAGGTAATGCCCAGCTAACCTAGCTGATCGATGTCAGCAATCATCTTCGACACCTAGTGCTCGATAGATGTATCCTCTGACATACGTGAGTGAAAGAGCTTCTTCTGCAATTTGTACTTCTAAGATTTAAGAATAAATCTATGAAGATCTTTAATTTCATCATCATGGTACAAGGATCTAATCCTTAATTCTGACGATGAAATTAAAGTGTCATTGCATATAGCATAAATGATTGAGCACTAAAGTTATCATCACCATGATTCATCCAAAACTCATGCTACACTATTTGCTCAACTCTGGGCTTAGGCCCAAGAGGTTGCTCTATTAAATAGAGTAACTTCTCAGTTCCCAGGACTATCATGAGGTTTTATTCCCAATTAGAAAATTAAAGCCAATTAAAAACATTTTCTCCCAGGATTATGTTTTAAACATTAATCTTTCAGTTATCTTGATTGCTATAGTCCAACTATCCAATCAACGATTTTAGGTATTATTTAATATAATGATTACTATAGTCTAACTATATAATCAACTATAATTTGATTGGTTAAATTCAAATATATTGATTACTATAATCCAATTATATAATCAACTATAATTGAAGTAGTTTGAATACAGTCCAACTGTTTAATTTAAAACAATGATTAAATATTAGTCCAACTAATATATTTATTTAGGTAATGACTAAAAATTGAAATGAGCTCTTATGGCAAGTAACTAAACGAATATTGAAAATTTAATACTTGCCTCCCACTATTTTTCAGCGAGCCTCTAACCCTCTGTTGAGTACTCGGGAAACCTTGTTTCCTAGTGGGCTAGGATCCCGTTAAATAACACACAACCTTGACTTTGGCCAACAAATTGTATGATATTTAACTAGGTAGATCTCTAAGATCAATTGGATCTCATCCAATTCCTAGGTCCAGTAGGTGGACATCCAAATCTGAAACATATATCTAATATATGCCAATATATCCAATATATTGCCTAACCTTTTTCCTCTGAATCAATTAAGCCTTGGCTTTGGCACAACAAATTTAATGATTCCAGTTAAGCGGGACCCATTGACTTTGGAAAGCTTCGTAATCGATGTCGATGGACAAGAAGTGATCTTGACTTTGGCCAAAATATCACAACTTGGACAAGACACCGATATGGAACAAAGCCTTCATGATTCAAACACATCCACGACGGACAAAGGTCTTGACTTTGGCCAACAAACCAGTGCCAATCTTGGATCTTGAGTAAGAATCACTCAATGGAAGGAAAAACGCTTAATATGTGTTGAGGGTTTTTCGCGTAAATTGGCAACCAATTTATTATCTTTGTTAAGGTCTCATCATCATACACCCTTAAACATGCATTCTAAAAACATAATAAGGCGCGTATAAATAAAATAATAATGATATGCGGATGGATATTTAACACATTATTCCTAGAACAAATCACTCCATTTCCTCTCTCCCGCTAGCACAATTCTAACTTCTACCCAATTACATAACACTTCTAAAGAAACCTCATTTACATTGAGGGGAATAGGTGGGAAGAGAAATACAAAGAGTCAATAGGTAATAGGCTGGACACGCAGGTCCAATTTAATAAATTCTAAATTTATTATAACAATTTCCAAAATTGCCCTCACCCATCTAATATCCATCTGATATACATTATTCATACATCACATCCATGTATTCACACAAAGCATGTTATCAATCAATCTAATCCAATTAATTAATCTGAAATTAATGATCATCCAATGTTCAAACAACAATTTGATTTGCGCGAGTCAAACTCGTTTTAAGAATAAGTACTCAAAGTACGAATTCTCGAATTATATCAAACTACAATATTAAATCCAATTTAATTTGTATTCAATACTAATTCTTTATTTAATTCCAAATTAAATAATTACACTTTATTAATAAGCCTTTTCGACTTAGATTCTAAATCTAATCTTTACGGGTCTCAAAGCCCAATTAACATCCAATGTCTACTTAATTAAAGTCCAATGGGCTTTCAATTAATTTATAAGGCATGGACTTTGGCAACCAAAGCCCAATAAGGAATCATCATTTTGCCAAAAATCAATTTAGGCCCCCGAAACTGATACTGATGTGGGCCTCAACCCTGGGATTCCTTTCCCGAAACTGATACTGATGATGTTATGTCGCTGCTTCTTATTGGCTTGCATTTGCCACTTTCTCTCTTCTTATTTTTTCTTTGCTGAAACCTATGAATACAAAGCACAAAAAAGAATGCAAGTACGTTATGTGTATGCATGCATGCATAGATGAATTTCTTATTCCGTTGGGTTAGGTCTTCCGTGTGCTCCTTGGTGCCATTTGCTTACAAATGTCTCTGGTCGCCCCCTGAGTCTGCTTATAATTTCCTTCTGCCAGTTCTTTTCTGGTGATTGCTCAGTTCTCTTTTGTCTTCATGGCTCAAGTTCCCGTTATATCCCTTATTCGCGAGGTGGTAGACTGGTCACTCCTAGTCTTGATTTAGCTTTCTGCTCTCCGCTGCTTGCATTAGGTCAAGATGGACCACATGATATGGCATTCTATATCATCATATTATATCACATGCTACAAAATAGTCCCAATAGTTACATATATTAGAGAACCTTCAAAACATTCAACGCAACTCAAATCCAAGTCTTTGAATAAATGATCTAAGCCAGACTCAAAGTGTGTGTGTGCAAAGGTTCTTTTGCAGATTCATCCCCAGATAAGCCAACTCAATTATTTTGTCAAAAAATGGGATCGATGGGTCAAACCAACCTATATGTCTCAATTATGCCTGCAGTTGCTTTTCTGTGCTCAATGTGGTATAATTTTCTTTCTCTTTTGTCTCTTTCTTTTTTTCTTTTCATTTTGAACTTTTTTTTTCTTTTCTTTTTTCTTTTTTCTTTTTTTTTCTCTTTTAACACACCTACCCTTTAAGGTAGCATTTCTCCTCATGGTGGTCCTAATACTCGCCCATGGGTAGCTTCACGCTTATCGGTTATAGGTGGTTTAATTCTTTTCCTTAGAGACTTTTATTTTATTTTAAACAATACCACACATCATAACACAAGAAAATCATGATAGACATTTAGGTGAACGGTCATTCACCGACCTAAAATTTCTTCAACTAGTCACTTTGCTAACTACTCAGGTTTTCACTGCTATAAACCTATGAATAAGTGTTCACGAGTCTAACCTAGATCAATTACTCAAATCGTCAGATAAAAGTGTATCAAGAACTTATCATTTCTAAGATTTCACCCTAAAGCAAATCATTTCATCATCGGACTTATGCCTAACTATTAAGGACTAAGAACAAACAATTTTTTTTCACAATGGTCTTTCTATCCTTGCCATAAATTTTTCTGTTCCTCAGTTTCCTTTTCCCCAATATCCATGTTTGCTAAACTCTTCTTGACAAGTCTTCTTTTTTTTCTAACCCAACGGATATCTATGATGGCTTTTAAGACAAGGGGTTAACATGATGCGTGAGATGCATGAGATGCGTGCAATGTACGAGATATAATATACATGTGGTTATCAAAAGCATAAAGGGGCAACTTCTATAAGTCATACAACTATGGTTCACATACGGGTTTGTATGAGTATAGACAAAGGCTCTCACCGTCAAAGGGTTGCCCACAACTAGGTCTCCCCACTCAAGGGTTCGAGCGACCAAGTGAGCGCACTTTTTTTATACCCTAAGGTACGTGCCAACGAGTGATGATACATGAATGACTGTCAAATGGATTTCTTACTGAAGATTCCCCATAGGGAGGGTGGAGCGAACTCTCTGAAATACCATTGCCTCTTAGGCTCTTATCACATTGGTGACAGGAATAAACAATAGGTCCTCCAAATTAGTCCATCACTGTAAGCTTTGAGTAAATGATTATCCAGGTGTCTTCACGTCTTTTCCTTATAGAAAGGTAGTGAATGAAGGAAGACACCAAACCATTACCTAGCTCTAATAGTGCCTTTGATTAAACCCTTTCAACCCACTGTAGACACGGTTAACTAAAACAAAAATCACAAACATTACAAGGCATTATTTTGGGGCCGATTCTCTAACCCCAGTGGAGTCGCCAGACTGTAGGACACGGAAATCGACGACGCTGTTCCAGGCTCGCGGCCCGGTTGGGAGTACGGAGTAGCCCGTGGGGGACTAAACCGGAGTAATAAAATAGAGTCGCCACCTAGTGTGAACTGGGAAATGATTTAAGGCCGCACTCACCCCTCGCGAGGGAAGACCTCAAACCGTTGGGTTCAGAATGGTCCCTTACTTATGCCACTTGTAATGAACGGATTTATGCAATAATATAACCGAATCTACGCAACATGCATATGTAAGAATAACCTACCTCTAAGTTTGCATACAACCTATATCTAAGTTCGCATACAACCTATATCTAATTTTGCATGCATAAAAGTAAATCGACATAACGGTAAGCACACAATTGCATGAACATATGTGTGAACGTTTCTTCAAGCGGTACGTGGAGTTGTATCCCAAGTACAGACCGCACTACCGTCCATTTGGATTCGGCTACGGAATTTACGTCTGGGTTTCCATCCAATATACCACGAGAAGCAACACTCAATCACTAACCCAATATTGACATACATGAAACATGATAATGCATATAACCATAAATAACCGAATTGACAAACATGCGAAACAATGAGGAAAGATAAATAACACAAAAAAAATACGGAACAATAAAACAACAATAAACATGAATTAAATGCAAAATAATAAAAGACTAATAATATCAAATAAATACGGAATAATAAATATGTGACCAAAGAATTTGGCTGTTTTCAATGTAGGACTTCGCATACCCGGTTGGACGCATTCCACGTCCAACCAAGCATGCCATGTCCGAGATAACAAAATAAAATATAACAAAGGGTGCCCTTTAAGTCGCTTCCCGGGAGTGCGTTGGGACGTCGCCGGAAGGGTTAACATTTCCGCTGTTTTTCTGGTCTGCTTCTTCACTATTTTTGAACTGCTGTTTTCTCTGTTTTTGCTACTATTTTTCTACGGTTTTCTTCGCTATTTTGGGGGCAGATTTATGGTGTTTAAGGACTGTTTTACTAACTGTTTTGGGGCTGATCTTTGGGACTGGTTTTGGGTGATTTTTGGGGCTTTGGTTTGTATTTGTTTCGGTCAGTGGGCTGATTTGTTTGAAGGTTATTTTGTTGTCGTTTTTACCGAGTTGTTGCTGTGCTGCTAAGTGTGTTGAGAAGGGCTGTGCGTTGAAGGTTTATTGGCTTTTATTCGGCTTATGGGTTCGTGAGGAGTGGCTGATTTTACGTGTGCATGGGGTTGTGATGAGTTAGGGTTTCGTGGGATGAGGGGCTTAACGTGGAGAGTTTGCTTGTTATCACATGGAGGATAGTTTGTTTGTCGATTGTGAGGGGTTGTTGTGGTTCGTGGATTATGGGTTAGTGCATGCCGAGTGGGTCATTGTTGTTGTCAGTTTTGAATGCTGCTGGCGTGATCTGTGATGGCTTGTATCTGTTTTGGTTCACGTGTTGTGTATGCCGAGAGTGAGGGACGTTGGTTGCATGGAGTGAGCAGGCTGGTGAGGTGTTGCGTGAAAGGGGCTGTTGGATGAGTGGGCTGGTGAGGTGTTGCGTGAAGGGGAATGAAGCGTGGCTGATTGAGTGGGGTGATAGATGTGCGTTAGGTGAGGGTTTGTTCAAGTTAGGCTGCGAATGAATTAGGGTTTATTTTATTTTGTGAAGCCGTGTGAGAAAGATGAGAAGAGAAGAGAGGCGTGTGTAGGGTTTTTGTTTATGAGTGTCGTGAGTGAGCTCTAGGGGTCTTAAGGTTTGGCTTAGGTCTCTTTTTATAGGAGAGGGTTAGGGTTGTCCTTATACGGGAAGGAAATAATTCATGCAATTATGGGGATATCTTTTAATTAGTGTGTGATAAGGAAAAGATCCATTTAATCAGGAAAGTGATTTGTTTTTTTTAGGAAAAGGATTTATGGGATTTGATTTGATTTATTTAGTTTAGGCATGTGATTTGATTTAATTTATTTAATTTGGGAAGGTGATTTGATTTAATTTATTTAATTTGGGAAGGTGATTTAATTTGGGAATGTGATTTAATTTGATTTTAACATGTGTTTAATGTGTTGGATATTTTTTGGATGGGTTTGGAGGCTTGTGGGCCTGTGGGGATGGCTCTTTGGTGGGCTTGGGCATGTGGTTGGTGTGGGTTGCGGGGGTTTTGGGCCGAGGATAAATTTTAAAACAGAGATCCAACAAGCGAACCCGAGGCTAAGTAAACGAATTAAATCCAACAAGGTATAGATTTCTGAATTTTCCCTTCCGATGTCTGTTTCCCGCGACTTCCGCAACTTATCGGGTAGTGCCTCCATACGAGGCTCATCATCGGGACTTATGCAAAAATGCAATGCCTACACTTCCGCATCATTCGCCCCAAGGCTATTAGTGTCTCTGGTCCAAAAAGACAGGCTTCGTACTTGGCTACATTATTGGTAACTGAGAAAGTTAACATTTTGGCCATGGTAAAGTTTCTCCCCCCGATGTCACCAGAGCAATTCCAATCCTCGTACTTTGTAATTCATGACTCCGTCGAAGTACATCTTTCAACTTTGGACTGCTATCGCATTGACTTTTTCATCCAGGAACTCAAACTTTTATCAGTCCCCTTCGATTGGTTATTGTGCCAAGAACTCCGACACGCCCCTTAATTACTTTCATGGTGATGTAGTCAATGTCGAATTCAGCGAACATGTCCAATCACCTTCCCAGCTTTCTGTCAAGGATGGCGCTGACTGCAAGTATCTCAACGAGTTCTCCTTGGTGATGACTTTTTTCTTATAGGATTCGAAATAGTTTCATAATTTCCAATAAGCCCATATCATCGCTAAACATATCTTTTCTACTTCTAGGTAGCGCGTCTCATACGATAGCATCTTCTTGCTAAGATAGTAAACTGCGTATTCTACCCCAATGTCAGTTTATCTATGAACCGACTGATCTACTGTATCATCCCTAGAAAGGCTTTAA
>SKCR01054990.1:0-29739 GCA_019454045.1 Zanthoxylum bungeanum | reverse complement strand
TAAAAACGTAGAATCGTACGTTTTTACGATCATAGGGATTAAAATCTGGTTGAAACGCAACAAAATCGCAAATAGGATAATAAAACATATCAAATTGTGATTTTTAGTGTTTTGTAAGGGTGGAAATTGTAAAAACGCGAGTTTTGGGGCCATTTTGATCAAATGTCCCAAAGGCGTCGTACCTGGACAAAATAGAAATTGAAAACCCTAGCTCCTCTGTTTCTTTGTTCTGCACACACAGAAAATCAGAAATTACAAACCCTAGCCCCCCTCGTGAATCTTGAACAAAACATGAGAGAAATTCTAAAACCCTAGCCACTCCTCTCCTCTGACTCATCTTCATCACAATCCCAAAGGGCTTAAAGGGTAATTTCGCAACAACTTTCCCAGTTTCCATTCAAACAGAGAATTCAACACCCCAAAAACAATGAAAAGAACAAAGGCCACAACGGCACCGGATTGGAATTTGAATAAGGACAAATCACGGCCGGATTCTTTCACTGGGCTTTCGCTTTTCATGGTTTCGAGTTTCTTGGAGGCCTTGTCTATGGAGGATTTGAGGGATTTGTAAGAGTTGGTTCGGTAAATGAGAAGCCATGTGAGTGATTCGCAAATGATGATTGTGCGACAAGAGTTGGTTCGGCAAGAGTTGGTTCAGTAAATGATTCGCAAATGAGAAGCCATGAGATTTAGTAATATATGCGAAAAACGTCACTTCCGTGTGGTGTTGGTTCGACTCCAGACGACTACGCGTTTTTTTTTTTTTTATTTCTTACTGATTACTATGGTAATAGTAATTACTGACACTAAAATCACTGATACCATAGTGTCAGTAATTATTGATATTTAAGTGAAAAACACGGAAATAGGCACATTTACACGTCGTTTCTGACACTTTTAGCCTAGTGTCACTAACCTTAGTGTCAGTAAAGGCCTTTTTTTCTTGTAGTGAACATTCCTTAAATTTGAGAGGAAAAATGATGTACATCGCATAAATTAATATTATCGTAAATAAAACTAACCAATTGATATTACACTATTTAATATAAAATATTTTGAATTATATAGGAGATGTGTAAGAATATTGTATGAGCAACATGTTTCCTTAAATCAATAATAATGTCATTTTTTACTAAATGTATGGAGCATTGTTGGAAATGGCTCTTAGCACTCAATTGTGGGCCCCCTTCTCACGAGCTCACTAATTATTTGAGTAAGGTCATTTGCTTCTATAACAATAAAACACTTCCATTGATAGAAAAGCAAATTAAAAAAAATTCCTGGGAGGATTTTATATGAGTATCACTTTTCTTTATCTCTGAGTTTTCGTAATTTTTTAACTTAAAATTTTGATACAAAATTAGAGTCATTCATCTCATTCAATCAATTCATCCATTGCTTAAAGATTATGTCAAAAATTTAAATAAAAAATATAAGTAGAAATATAATAACCTTCTTAAATATTCTATATATGTGATGTGATGAGGTGACAAGATTCTTTTATGTTTGCTTTTATAGGTTCATCATTAATGAACTTAGACGCATTGCTTGTAAGGAATATAGGACACCACTTATCTCCACATTAGTATGAACGTATGTTATTGTCCACTTTGGGCCTAAGTCATCATGGATTTTTTCTTGGACTATACCCAAAAGACCGCATACCAATGGAGATATTGTCCATACTTATAAACCCATGATCCTCCCCACTTCTAACTAATGTGGGACTTTGTTTGCACACCCAACATTGTTGTGGTATTTATCAACAAAATTCTTAATTATGTTTATGATTGCAGAAGCCAATATGTTATTTCTTGAATCGCCTGTTGGAGTTGGCTTTTCTTACTCGTGATTATAAAAAAAGTTGGGGATAACTTTACAGGTGAGTTGAAATTGATTATGCATACAACCCCACCGATATTATAACTTTTACAAAAGATTTTGAAAGTTCATGATTACATAAGGTTCTGATCCGATACAGAATTAAACATAATAATTAAGATAAGTCTTAATTATTGTTATTATGGAAAATCAACAAACAACCACAATATCCAACAAATATAAAATAAAGCAGAATATTAATTCAATGCAAAATATAAATGCAACAAATAAAATCAATCACATAAAATCAAAACAATAATTTTGGTGACGAAGTGGAAAACTCGTGCGAGTAAAAAATCACTTCGGGTATCTTGGCTACCTGCCCAATCCACTATATAGAGAAAAAATTACAGCAATGGTCAAGACCTATAGTGGCGACTCCACCGACTCAAGCACTTCTAGACTGCAAGAACTCAATGAATTCCTCAAGCCCGTACCCCACGGTTTTCTTTAGAACCTCTGAAGTCTTTGAGCGGATTGTCTCTACAACTCTAAACGCCGGAACTCCGACTACCAAACTTCCTCCTAAAGAACTCTGAAGGATTATGAATTTTGGGATAGATTGTGTTGAAGGTTTATCAAAGAATGATTCTCACCATTAACAAATAATAGGGGTGGGCATTATCGAATTCGGATCGGATTGGACCGAATCTGATCCGATCCGATTAGTATTAGTTTATTTGATCCGATAAGGTTTGATAGCCTTGTCAAACTAGATCCGATCCGATCCGATAATTATCGAGTCGGATCGGATTTGTTTGATCCGATTCGAACACTTAACGAAACGGATAAAATCCGATTTGATAACGAATTTGAATCCGATAGAGAATCCGATTTGATAATGAATCTGATAGTGGATCCGATTTGATAACGGATCTGATTCGATAACGGATCCGATTTGATAAAATTGATTTGAATTTTAAGTTATCCGATCTGATTCGATAAAATTGTTAAGAATTTACAAATTTTCAAATAAATTTTTTGAATCGGATCCGTTATCAAATCAGTTTTGTTATCAAATCGAATCTACTATCGGATTTATTATCAAATCGGATTCTTTATCGGATTTCGAATGCGTTATCAAATCGGATTCAGATTTGTTATCAAATCGGATAAAATCCGATTCGATCCGATAGTTATCAAATTTATTCGATCCGATCCGAAATTCGACAAATGAACCAAACATGATTCGATTGGGTTCGATAGCCAAATCCGATCCGATCTGATGCCCATCCCTAACAAATAAGATAAGAAAATAAAAGAAGTCTTCAAGGTGGAATCAAAGAATGTTGAAAACTTTGAGAGATTTTGGCTCAAGGGATTTTTGTTTCAACTGATGGGGAATGTGGCTACATGTTATATTTATAGGTAGGGTGAAGATTTAAGGTTTTTCAAAGTGAAAAGACTGAAAAACGCGTTTAGATCGCAGTCGCATTCGAACATTTACTCGAACACACCACGAACACGTGCTCTCTGGAATATCCTCGTTTAAACGCTTCCTCGAACGTTTGCTCTCTGGAAAATTTCGTTTGAATCCAACAACAAACGGGACACTAACGCCACACGTTCGAATGCTGTAACGAACGCAGCAGTAACGAAAATGCTCCAGCTTTGCCAAAAACGTGTTCAATTGCTCCAAGTTCCTCAAGACTTATTACAACTCAATTGAACTTATTTTGTCACGGACATTGCCAATAAAAATATGGAACTAACAAATTTCTCACTGTTGGTGAAAACTGCAATTATAGTGTTACATTTTACTTTTGTTATTAATGTTTATATATATTGGTTATGTGGTCCCTGTTGATGCTGGTTTTTGCCTGTGGTCCACAATCGAGAATTTATAGGTTGGGGGCACTAGCGATCATGCAAATAAATGTAGAGTGAGCGTGGATGTTACTGCCCATCGGTGTGGTGGGTGTCGTAGGCACTCCGACGCTCAAGTCAATGATGAAAACGAGCTATAAATAACGGAATAGCAAGGCTTGATGTTACCTTGACTTCTGTTGACTGCCGTGAGGGCAGTGGCCGGTGTTTAGAGAGTAAGAAGCTTAGATAGCTCAAGTATGAGAGCTCAGACCTCCGAAGAAAAGACTTGTTTCTTTACTGTGGATTGCATTTTCCTTTTATAATCCCCTTGAGGTATGCTCATTCATTCTTTTGTCCGTTGGATGCCCTAAAACGGTCAATTTAATGAAGGAGTTATGAGTTCAGGCGTTTCCTGATCTGGTAACTGACAGGCCATTTTGGCCACGTCTCTTATTGGGAATGGGCTTGGGCTTGTGAGATCCATTGGTCCAATATCAGTTTACGAGTTGGGATTCTTAAAGAGTTTCGGGTTTCTGGCTCTGTGGTTGGTCCGGAGGTGAAATATCGATTTTACCATTGGGCCCAAATTTGGCTCGTACAGTTTGTCCCTTACTCTCTAAGTCTATAAGTCATTGACTTGGAGAGTATTTCTATGCATGTCAAATGAAACAGGATGTGGGGTACTTGCTAACTGAACCTGACGAGGGCTCAAAACTAATTCATATGACATTGTCGTACAGACTGAGGGAAGTGCATGTCTTCAATTGACTCAACATGAGTCATTGGGGGATGTCCCCGGTCGACTAAGCCAGATGAAGGTTCATGAGCAATTTTGCACGACATTATCGTATGGATTGAAGGAAGTCCATGTCTTCAGTTGACTCGTCTCGAGTACCTGGGGGAAGTCCCCGGTCGATTGAACCAGATGAGAGTTCATGAGCTAATTCACACGACGTTGTCGTATGGACTGAGGGAAGTCTATGTCTTCAGATGACTCGACATGAGTCCTTGGGGATGTCCCCGGTCGACTGAACCATATGAAGGTTCATGAGATAATTCACTCGACATTATCGTATGGACTTAGGGAAGTCCATGTCTTCAGTTGACTCGACATGAGTCTTTGGGGGATGTCTCCGGTCTACTGAAACAGATGAAGGTTCAAGAGATAATTCACACGACATTTTCATATGGATTGAGGGAAGTCCATGTCTTCAGTTGACTCGACATGAGTCTTTGGGGGATGTCCCCGGTCGACTGAACCAGAGGTTAATGAGATAACTCACACGACATTGTCGTATGGACTGAGGGAAGTCCAAGTCTTCATTTGACTCAACATGAGTCCATGGGGGATGTCCCCGGTCGAGTGAACCAGATGTAGGTTCGAGATCATCCTCATACTACGGGTCAAATGACCATGGGAGTTTTCAATGTCGTCTGGACTAGATGAATGACAGGTCTTGAACTTGACTCTACATGAGCCATGGGGAATGTTCCCAGTCGACTGAACCAGATGAAGGTCATGATCATCCCCATACTACGGGTCAAAGGACCAGATGAGTCTTCAATATCATCTAGACCAGATGAAGGTCAGACAATCTCCATACTACTGGTCAAATGACCAGAAGAGTCTTCAATGTAGTTTGGAACTGATTATGGTCCATGAGGATCTTCATTCTACTAGACCTTATGAAGGTCCATGAGGGTCTTCACTCCTCATTCTACAATCCTTACTCTATAAGACCTGACAAAGGTCAATGAGGGTCTTCATTTTTCATTCTACAATCCCCACTCTACAAGACCTGACAAATGTCAGTGAGGGTTTTCATTCCTCATTCTACAAGACTTGACAAAGGTCAATGAGGGTCTTCATTCCTCATTCTACAAGACCTGACAAAGGTCAATGAGAGTCTTCATTCTTCATTCTACAATCCTCACTCTATAAGACCTGACAAAGGTCAGAGAGGGTCTTCATTCCTCATTCTACAAGACCTGACAAAGGTCAATGAGGGTCTTTATTCTTCATTCTACAATACCTAACAAAGGCCAATGATGGTCTTCATTCTTCATTCTACATGACCTGACAAAGGTCAATGAGGGTCTTCATTCTTCATTCTACAATCCTCACTCTACAAGACCTGACAAAAGCTAGTGAGGGTCTTCATTCCTCATTCTACAAGATCTGATGAAGGTCAATGAGGGTCTTCATTCCTCATTCTACAATCTTCATTCTACAAGACCTGACAAAGGTCAGTGGGGTCTACGGTCGAATGGAGTCTATAATTGATGGCAATCCATCCATGTAGTATGGAAAAGATGACAATCCTTCCATGTAGGGTCGAATGGAACCTCAGCCAAATACTTAGCCTTCATCCATGTCATGTCGAATGGCACATTTGTCTTAAGATGTTGATACGAAATCGGATATGAGAAAGACGAAACCCGATCCAAGATCCTGTAGACCCCCAAAGAACCTGTCCTTGAAAACCCTTGGAGATAGCCTCAGATGAATTTTTCCAGCAAATCGGACGCCACAAGGATGCCAACCCTTTGATAAGTCTTTGTTCAATCACTGAACGATGATAAAATTTTCTTAATCTCAAGAAAAATTACTATTCACGCACATAGAATTGGGTCCTTCATTAAGAGGTGTTTTTGAGTTTAAATAGTAACATACTCAAACCCTAAGAGAGCTAAAAAGACTAATATAGCTATAAACTACCCATTACCAATTAAAAGCCCATAATTCCTAATTTCTAGCCCATTTTGAACCCATAAATAAATAAAATAAACTAACCCAATAATAAATAAAAACGGTCGTCCAAGTTGGTTCCATACATGCAAATAAATAATAAATAATCTTAAACGAACGAAATCGATCAATGCTGCTAGGATCACATCATTCTCCCTCTCTTGAAAAGGATTCGTCCTCGAATCTGTGCCCGGATCATATATGGTAATGATAAAATCAATTGGACGATTATTCTGGAACAAAGAAAAATCACATGGAAGAAAAGTGTCAATGTTAGTACAATAATGCTTGTGTATTGTTCCCTCTTGCCCATACTCTTCCGCAAAATCTAATTTTATTTCACTCTCCTTCCCAATGAGATTCCTAATTAAGTTCACACTCTCAATCTCATTCACAATAAATTCTACTTGCTTAACACTCACAAAACTCTCACACGTATTTACCCATGTGTTTCCCAACTCACTACTCACATTTGCATGTTCAAAACTCTCAACACATTCAACTACATATGTAGTTTCATCAATACATTTAGCTATGCATTGAGCTTCAAATTTATCATCACCAGCAACAGCTAAGTCATCCACTTCAGTAATAGAAATAACTTCAGCATCACACTCACTCTTCACTGCGTGCTCACTCACTATCATGCACATATTTTCTTCTTTTATATTCACAATATCACTAGCAAGTTTATGTGTTAAGCACTCGACATCTCTTTTTTTTTCCTCTTTTCAACCTCACTTCTCATCTTCATTATTAATTGATCTTTGTACGCTTGTTGTGGTGTTAAATGAGAAAGAATCACTGACCTCCGCTCTGTGACATAAATGTACCTACTCCTCTCAACATGATGCCACACTTGCCTATCATACTTCCATGACCCACCCAACAATACATGACAATCAAGCATAAGCACCACATCACATAATACTTCATCATGAAACCTCATAGTAGTAAAGGCAACCATGACTTGATACTCCACATTAACCTCATCACAATTAGGCAAACCTCGTAACATATAAGGCTTAGGATGGTTTCGCAATGACAACCTCAATTTCTTCACGAGACTGGTACTAACTAAATTAGCCCAATATTCCCCATCAATAATCACAATGCACACCTCATCTTTCACAAATACTCTAGTACGAAAGATATTATCTCTTGGTTGCCCCATAATATCAACCAACGCACTTGGCATCTTGACAAAAATAAACTCAAGAAGGAAGAAAAGACTAAAAAAATGACAAAGATAAAGATACATGAGACTCGAAACAAACACAAAAAAAATCAGATTCAAAATTCAGTGACAAATTCAACCAAAAATTTTCTTTTCGATTAAGGAACACTAAGGCAATCCCTAGCACAACTTAACACACAAGATAATTGATCAAACTTTACCTGATCAGATCTGATTTTTTTTTTTTATATATAAATAGGATTATCAAAATTACGCTAGAACGATTCAATCAACAATGCCCAATTTTCACCCCAACGTAAGATAATCAAAAATACCTAATGTAGCTAAAGGAATATGTAATGCCATGAAATAAAAAGTACAGAGAAAAAAAAAAAAAAAAACAAAAGAACAAAATAGTCTAATAAAAGTATGTAACAAAGAGCCAAAATTAATAGCCAACATGCATAGCAAAGTGCATGCCAAATATTAATTAATAGCTAACACACACTACATGCCAAAAGCAACTGTCAGGGCATCAATTTCTTCTCTTTTTTTTTTTTTTCACAGGCGTGAACTTTGTTTTTTTTTTTTTTTTTTTTTGTTGTTCACAGTCGTGAACTTTGTTTTTTTTTTTCACTGACAACACAGCCCTTAACTTGCAAAATCCAAAAAAAAACAACAAACCCACCAAGCGAAGAAGAAAATTAGCAGACTGCCGAAGACTTTTGTTCTTTTTTTTTTTTTTATCAATGACACACAATTAAGATAAAGACAAGATTGAGAGACGGAAAAAAAGAAGAAGAAACGGAAAGAATGAAAAAAGTCAGACCTTAAATCTGGCTCTGATACCAATTGATACGAAACCAGATATGAGAAAGACGAAACCCGATTCAAGATCCCGTAGACCCCCAAAGAACCTGTCCTTGAAAACCCTTGGAGATAGCCTCAGATAAATTTTACCAGCAAATCGGACGCCACAAAGGATGCCAACCCTTTGATAAGTTTTTGTTCAATCACTGAACGATGATAAAATTTTATTAATCTCAAGAAAAAGTACTATTCACGCACATAAAATTGGGTCCTTCATTAAGAGGTGTTTTTGAGTTTAAATAGTAACATACTCAAACCCTAAGAGAGCTAAAAAGACTAATATAGCCATAAACTACCCATTACCAACTAAAAGCTCATAATTCATAATTTCTAGCCCATTTTGAACCCATAAATAAATAAAATAAACTAACCCAAATAATAAATAAAAATGGTCGTCCAAGTTGGTTCCATACATGCAAATAAATAATAAATAATCTTAAACGAACGAAATCGATCAATGCTGCTAGGATCCGATCAGATGTACACGCGTCTGGGATCCACAACAAGTCCCAAGCTACACACATGTAGATGTCGAATGGGAGGCACATCAAACCTCAAGCCATACACGCATCTGGGATCCACAATAAGTCTCAAGCTACATATATGTAGATGTCGAATGAGGTATATGCTTCATTCTAAGTATTCATTTGTGTATATCGATTGTGATGCCTTAACACCAAATCTCCATACATGCATGTCGACTAGAATATCTTCACACAAAGTCATACATGCTTGTCGACTGGAATGTCTTCAAACCAAATCCTCATGTAGTGTCGAGTGGGATATCTTTGCCAAGTCTTCTTACATGCATGTCGACTAGAACGTCCTCAAAACAAATCCCCATGTAGTGTCGAGCTGGATGTCCTTGCCAAGTCTTCTTACATGCATGTCGACTGGAACGTCTTCAAACCAAATCCCCAAGTAGTGTCGAGTGGGAGGTCATTGCCAAGTCTTCTTACATGCATGTCGATTGGAATGTCTTCACACCAAGTCCTCATTAGAGTATTGTCCATCGGGACATCCTCCTCTTACCAACTCTTCATACACGTAGTGTGATAGAAACCTGCCTGGAACAAATCCAAGCCAACCTCTCCACGTGTTCTAAGCCCCAAGAACCGCGAATCTTGATTTTGTAAGAACAAAAGCCTTCCAAGATCAAGTCCAACCATTAAGGAACATTGCCCTTAAAAACCTTTTTTTATTTCTTTGGAGAATCCTGAACAGCGATACAGCGCCACAACGCTTGCTACACGTTGATAAGCTTTTGTTCCGTAAAACCAAGGAAGAATCCACTCCCTCAAGATGACACAAGTCAATTTGTTTTGTAAAAAGATATATTATTGGTTAATTATCCATTACAATGAATAATGCCCATTTAAATAGGTGGCTAACCCTAATTCTACCAAAATATAATAAAACTCTAATAAAATACTTGAAAATTTCGTCCATGAGCTTTTTAATTTAATTAATGTTCATCCCAACACTTAAACAACACATAACTTAAAAAAATATAAAATATAAAAACTATAGGGATGCATTGCGTCGTCATTTAGACCATGAAGGAATCTGAACGGGACTTTGATGAAAACTTCAAAGTTGTAGAGCTACGAGTTCTCTTTTCAATACAACTTGAATCACCAAAATCGGATATCGGACGAGAAAGTTACGTCCAAAATACGAAGACTACGTAAATCCCGCCACTGCTAATGCACCATTCGGAAATAAAGCCCAAAATCAATCAAGGCAGCCCATGCACGTCCTAGACCCATTCCAATATTGCTTTAGACATAATAAAGCCTTCACATAATGTCTCATGCATGGACCAAACTCCAGAACCCAATGAATCTTCCAAATCCACCAAAATGGCCCAAATACACCAATTTGACCAAGTCATGCAATCAGCCACAACTTCAAGTTAACTTGGCCCAACAAACAGAGCTCATTCTGGATCACATCATAGTGTCAATTGGGATATTCTCTTCATGCCAACTCTTCATACACATAGTGTCGACTGAGACATCCTCCTCATGCCAAGCCTCCACATACGTAGTGTCGACTGGGACATCCTCCTCATGCCAAGCCTCCATACACGTAGTGTCGTCTAGGACGTCCATGCCAAGTCTTCATTTGTGTATTTTCGTCTGAGATATCATTCTCATGGCAAGTTTCCTTACATGTAGTGTCGACTGAGATATCCACTTCAGGCCAGATATATTTTTTCGTTGTATGGGGGAATGGTAGGAAAATTGGTTAAACTGGAAGGAGGCGACTTGTTCTATCATAGTTGAATGAGGAGATGACAATCCTTTTATACAGTATGAAGGAGATGACAATCCTTCAATGTAGTTTGTAGGAGATGACAATCTTTCTATGTAGTCTGGAGGAGATGATAATCCTTCATCATCTGAAAGAAATGACAATTATTTCACGTAGTATGGAGGAGATGACAATCCTAAAGTTTACTTATTGGTCGATTGGGTATGTTGGAGGATTATAAGGGTATTCTCATGTCGATTGGAAAAGCATGTCGATTGGGCCAGGTGTTGGTAAATATAGGTCGATTGAAAAAAATGGATTTCTCTCTTAGTTGGAGTTTTTGGAAGGATTGTTTTTTCTAAAGTAACCAATGAATACTTATTTGGGAAGCTATGATGTCCCCAAGGTGACAATGGGTGGCCTCTGGCCATTTTTTTAGTCTAATTACATCAAGTGATATCATTACTAACATATCATTTATTATGTCGTTTGTGAGGATTCGAGCTTCTCTCATTGTGATGCTTGGTGGAACTTTCTCTCTTCTTGTTCGTCTTATCCTCCTCCCACCTAATCTCGATTTGGGCTCGAGTCATGGCTTGATCCATAGTGTAACATCGAAATTTAGTGAGCTTTTTATAGAGTCCACTTTCTGAAAGTAATCCGTTTCTGAATGCTTCCACTGCAATAGGCTGATAGAGATCTGGGATTGTTATATTCTCTTTATTGGAACAAGTCATGTAGCTTCGCAAGGACTCACATCTCCGTTGTTGGATGACATTAAGTCATTGGTGGTCTTCTCAAGCTTGCAAGAACTTGAAAAATGCTCCACAAATTTGTCTACTAGCTGTTGGTAAGACTCGATGGATCTGTATGGGAGATTGATAAACCAGGTGAGGGCATGACCAACTAATGTTTCTCCAAATCCTCTGCACATACCAACTTCTCATTGATGAGGAGCCAGACCTGTTGATATCATCTTGTATTTATAATGGACAACATGGTCGTCTGGGTCAGTTGATCCATCATACATCTTCATATCTGGAGGACTGAACTTTCATGGTAGTTCGATGGAAGTGATGGTCTCCAAAAATTGAGTATATGAGATCGTGTCGGCTCGGATTTTCTCACTGGTAGTCGTCAGGTAGGCTGGAGAGAATTGCATATTTGAACTCTTTCATTTCCTTACGCACAGGAGGAAACTTGCCATGCTTGGTCGGTTGGGGAGATATGTTGACTTCTTTCTTGATTTGGTGGATGGTTGTCTGATGGCGGATTGTCGCTTGCCACATTGTTGAATGCCCCCAAGAGATTGGTGGTGATTGTAGGATTGTTGGGATGGTCGGGAGTATCAGGTTGTTGGGAGGTTGAAGAGATTTGGTCCAGTTGCTTCTAGAGGGTTATATTAGAGCTTTGCATGACTTGACTCTCTTCTTCTAAAGTGCGTAATCATTCTTGGAGTATGGTCAGCTGCGTAGTCATAAGATCTGGTGTCTGCTCACTGCTATAAGTCATGGTTGGCTGTGTTTTAGGAACCGTAGACTGAGAGATCTTTGTCTACTATGAATCGCTAAGGCCCCACGGTGGGCGCCAAATTGTGGATGCTGGTTTTCGCCCGAAGTCCACAATCGAGAATTTATAGGTTGGGGGCACTAGCGATCCTGCAAAACAAAGGTAGAGTGAGCGTGGAGGTTACTGCCCACCGGTGTGGTGGGTGCCGTAGGCACTCCGACGCTCAAGTCAGTGATGAAAACGAGCTATAAATAATGGAATAGCAAGGCTTGATGTTACCTTGTTTTCTGTTGACTACCGTGAGGGTAATGGCCGGTGTTTAGAGAGTAAGAAGCTTATAGAGCTCAAGTATGAGAGCTCAGACCTCCGAAGAAAAGACTTGTTTCTTTACTGTGGATTGCCTTTTCCTTTTATAAGCCTCTTGAGGTATGCTCATTCATTCTTTTGTCCGTTGGACGCCCTAAAACGGTCAATTTAATGGATGAGTTATGAGTTCATGCGTTTTCTGATCTGGTAACTGATAGGCCATTGTGGCCACGTCTTTTATTGTGAATGGGCTTGGGCTTCTGAGATCCTTTGGTCCAATATCAGTTTACGAGTTGGGCTTCTTAAAGGGTTTCGGGTTTCTGGCTCTGTGGTTGGTCCGGAGGTGAAATGTCGATTTTATCCTTGAGTCCAAATTTGGCCCGTACAATCCCCAAGGAGCGTGTCTTAGTGGTGTAGAGCTCAGGATCTGACCTTGAGGTCTTAGGTTTGAATTTAGAGAGTGCATTTTGTAAGAGTCAGAGACAACCGAAGATTTTACCTACTTCGCTTAAGCCCGAAAAAAAATGGTTTGACGGTGGGATTTTCAATCATTTCAAAAAAAAAATGTATGGTTATGTGACATGTTATTTCTAATTTGAATTTATTAATATTCTTTCGTTTATTGCTAATGATTCTTATACTTTCCAGCATAAGTGGTTACTCAAGTTCCCATCATACATTGCGAATTCGCAGTGAATTGTATTTACATGTCACTCATTGATGTCTTATTAAGCCACCTGCTAGTTACGTGTTAACTCAATCAGAGAGAAAATCATTCTGTAATTGGCTGAAAATGATTAGATTTCCTGATGATTATGCATCGAATATTGGACGATGACATTGCTGCCATTGGCATTGCTATGTGATTAATGACGATAGTTGGTGTACAGTTGGGAAACCTAGAAACATCTACGGCTGAGGATCGGCAAGATCTGGTGGATTACGCTTGGAGCTAGCCATGCAGTTGTATCAGATGAAACCCCCAAAAATAATCCTTAGGATCAGTGATTTTAACAGCAGTAATCCATGATTGCAATGACGCGGTGGCTGAAATAAACAGACAAATTTTGTATTTTGCAATTTTTCAATGAGATTTTGCTCTCACTGTGTTTGTTGCACAGCAGTAAATATAGATCCCTGAATTCTATAATTTCTATAATGGAGTTTTGGGTTTTCCATTTGTGTCAAATAGGTCCTTAAGACCCGTGTCCAAACGAACATGCTAAAAAACCAGGCCCGTTTCATTTTTTCAATTGTGCGCTTTATTTGAGATCATTAAAGCTTCAGCACAATACTTTAAAGGCTGAACCATATATAAGTTCTATATCTTTATCAATGGCCCATAGCTAGGAGCGAGTACATTATTTCATTTTGAGGACCAAAATTATTTTGAATTATGGTACTGAATAATTTTTTTAATAAACATGTTAGACGTAAATTTTTTTAAAAGGCATGGTTTTATTCAAAATTTTAATTATAAAAACAATAAAAAGTACTAAATATTACAATTAGATATGCTTTTGCATGAATAATACACAAATTTATTATTTATGCATATTGCAAATATATGATTTTTTTTTTTTTTTTTGGAAATGATGGAAACCCCGCCACCAAACCACCCATTTTGGGCTGCGGCGCAGGTAAAACCACCGGCTGTTCCAGGCTCTTACAAGAAGTGCACCCCCTGGATTCGAACTCAGAACCTCAAGGTGAGATCTTGGACCCTACACCACCAAGCCACACCCATTGGGACGCAAATATATGAATTGCTTCATCACAAAAACTAATTCACAATAGTCCAAGATTCTAAAAATAAAAATATAATAATAAGTATGACCTGTGATTGTAAATAAAGAAAAATGCGAGGATTTGCTCAAAAATATAAAGATAAAGACTAAAGATGATGCAATTGACCATGGGACATGAGGATAAAAAGTGATTTTCACTGCCCCCATATCCTTTCTAAAGTTGCACATTAGCTATATGTATTCTTAGAAAGTGATTTGGTCCACTTTCCCAAGAAAGGAAAATGATTTAAGATTATGTAATTTGGTTTAATTAATTAGATAATAAGATATTATTATTATCCCTCTCTCTATGGTTGGATGGTCCCATAATCAACCTGTTGGCATAAGATATATATTACCTCAGTTGCAATATTTGCAAGCTCTCTCTTTCTTATCACTACATTCAAGAAAACGACACCCTCATGTTATAATCATGGATATTGAATTTTATAAATAAACTTAGTGTTTCCGGAACAAGTTGAGGATCAGTTTGAGAGTATTATTTAATTATTATTTTTGAATTTATTATTGAGAAAATTTTAAATATACTCCTAAGCAGATTTTGAGTATGATATTACGAGGAAATATATTAATATAAAAATGTATGATATAATTTATTTATATATATATATTGTAATTTATGTTATATGTTAAACTTATATAAATGTTTACATTCATGTAGATTATATGAATCTTTTTTTTTTTGAAGTAATGAATCACCTTGTTTAAGCATTTGTATTAAATAGATACAAAATCCATATTGAAATGACATAAATATTAAATACCCATTATTCAATATTGTAAGATCATGCGACTTTTTTTAAAAAATATGAAATTTATTCATAAGTAGAAGAGAAAATGACGTAAATACACGATTATACCAGTTTAAATATATTATTTAGGAAAAACCTAAGATTCAAACCCGGTCAAGACAAAGCCTGATAATATAAACTATATACACTATATATTCTCCCAACTAATCAAAATTTTAATTCACACATAAATCTATTAGGGCCCTATATGATATTTGGCTTGATTTTTCAACTACTCAATAAGAGTCGGTGAATATAAATTTTAAGACCAGAAGTGAAAAACGCAATACAGAAAGTAAACATAGAACAATTAAAACAACTAAAGAAATTCATTACAAACAACAACTGACAAATCTATAAAGATACTCCTCTATCATTTTCAAATTTACTGGATAAAATCTCACAAATCATTTATTTGCTGCTACAAAACTCCATGTACCTACAAAGCACCAGCATCAAACAGGAAATAACACCCAAAAAAAAAAAAAAAATTACCAACACATATCTAAAATCTGATTAAATTTGAACAACCACATATATTAGGTTTGAATAATCAAAATAGAGTAACAAAAATGAAAATTAACAACATCAAGGACTGAGGACATAGAAAGTGGGGCTGAGCAAAAGAAATGGAAATGGGCTTAGGAAAGTGAATGAGAAGAAGATAACAAAAATTAGGGGGGATAAGTCGCAAATAAAGAGATCTAGAAAAGAGAGTGGAGATGAAAGGGGTCAGTGAGCGTCGTAAAATCATACGATTTATTTGATACAAACTTTATCTTTATTTGTGAAAAATATAAAGAATAAGGGATCTAGATGTTATTAACCCCCCACACAAGGTATCAATTACAAAGTACTAATCCCTAATTAACATATCAATAAACAAAGGACAGACACGTTTAAGTTGTGATCCAATGAAACAAAGACGACAATTAGGCAAAGAGCCTTTTCTATGAGCCAATGCCAGAACGATACATCGATAGTGAGCAATGAATGAGACTTCATTCCATTGTGAATTAAAAGCTCATGTTGCCCTTTGAAACCCAATATTTTTATCTTATAATCGACATTTGATTATGACATGGAATAATCATACGTCATTTTATGGAAATATTATGGCCCCATTTGATTCTTGCATATCTTCTACATTATTATTTTTTTCTCTCTATTTTTTAGGTTTATTTCTTAAATATTATGGCCCCATTAATATTAATTTGTTTGCTAATAATTCACTCATGACAAAATTCAGTTTGACTTTATAGATTATGATGCATAAAAAAAAATATCAATAGTTTACATGGTATTGATATTAATTACATATTTATGGTTCTTTTCGTTTTATATTATAGAAAATTAATTAATTAGACTGAATTATTAGCAAACAAATTAATTTATTTCCATATAGTGTACTAACTTACTTTATTCTAATTATAATCTTGTTTTAGGTATAATAAAGACAGGTTATGCCTAAGTTTCTCAGCCATTTTGATAAATTAATAAATTTATTTAGTTAATCATCATTCATCAACCAACATGACATGTGGTATTCTATCACCATAACCTTCTCAAAAATCAAAAATAAGTTAAATAAAGATTCTATACAATGTTGACTTTCATGGCTAAGAATCAATTAAGCACCCTTTTATTTTATTTTTTTTTTTAAAAAAATCACAAGCCATGAATTATTTACTAACAATCATATGGAGATTAGACGAGAATATAATAGGGATAATATTACCATCAAATTTATTTATCATCAAAATAATGTGATTTTGATGATAATTTTGTCTATATTTTATCTTGATTTAATTTTCTGTAACATTTTTCATAATTTACATCCCCACTTCTACTTACTGAAATCAAATTACAATATTACAGATTATGAAAAATTCTAAGAACATTCATGAAAAGTGTGTTATATAATTTGGAAATATATAAAAATAATATTAAATAATGATCGATGAATTATTTCACCTGTAATATTGTTGCTATAGTTACACTAACAAATCATCGGAAGCCTTCTAATACCAGTCCATTTTTAAATAATTAAACATGTTATGCTGTGATAATCGTAATTGTAATAGTAATAAATATAAATATATATATATAATTAATCACAAACCCTCATCCAGCTGTTGCCAAATTTTATGAATTCCAATTCATGCTAGGAAGCTGAAACTGTTGCCGCAAAGTAGTTCCGTCACCATGGGAGCCAAGATTGAACTGCACGCTTTGTGGGAGCTGATTGAGCAAAGAAACAAACGAGTTGTTGTTATTATCAGTTGTTGCCGTGCTTCCGCTGTTAATATCGCCATGAAACCGCTTCCCCGAAGACGAAGCATCGTTCCAGAACTGCTGCGGCGGCATTGCTCGCTTAATAGGGACAGTAACTGTATTTGTAGTTGAAGGATCAGAGACGATGGACATGTTAGCCGCCGGCTTGGTGCTCGAAGAGGCTAACTGGGAAACACAGCTGTTTTGTTGCTGTAGGGCTTCTCCTGATAACATCCCTTCAAAGAAATGTTCGTCATGTACTTCAAATAATGAACCATAGCTTATATTTTTACCAGTCGGGGATTTTGGATTTTGATGGCTTGAAGTTTGCTGCTGCAGCGTCACATACATGGCCTCAAAACTATCTTCCCTGTCCCTCTCCATCGGCCTCTGTGCGTTGTTCTTCTTGTAAATCCGGCACAAAACCCACTCATCAAGCTGCATATATATATATACACACACAAAGAAAACCAAGAATAACTCACATAATTAAAAAAAATAAAATAAAATCCTTAAATAATATATAAGAGATTGTTTTGTATTTTTACTAATTAATTACCCTTAAAGAATTTTTCTTGTTGGGGACTAAATCAGGAACCTGAGGCTTTGCTGCGGAATTATTGTCGATAAGGCGATATTCGTGCATAATCCAATTGGTTTTAATCCCTTTGGGAGGCTTGCCCCCGTAAAAAACCAGAGCTTTTTTGACACCAACTTTCTGATTTGTTCCATTAGAGGTTAATATTGGCTTGTCAGTTCCCGTTGCTTTCCAATATCCTGAAGTTGCAGCTCTATTTGGCCTCGCTCCGTTGGGATATTTCCTGTCTCTTGGACTGAAAAAATACCACTCTTGCTCACCAAACGTAGCCTTGCCTGTTAACCAAAATATATTAATAATTCACAATTCATGCATATTAATTGAACTCCTAAATCTAATCGCTATAAATAATAATAAACCATATGCTTACTTGGGAGCTCCCATGGATCAAACTTGTAAAGATCAACCTCTGCAATAATTGCAACAGGAAGAGGAGCTGATGCAGCCTTCTTTTTGAGATAGTGAACCACTAGTTCTTCATCGGTGGGGTGGAATCGGAACCCCGGTGGCAGCTGCGGGTGCTGCGAGCTCGTCGATGAATCGGTGCTCTCCATTAATTAATATGCTTGGAGACTATTAATTTTAAGCTAATTTAATAATCTTTTTCTTATGGAATATTATGGGTTGATAAAAACTATATGATATAATTTTATGTTTTAATATAATTTGGAAAAATGGGGGGGTATGGCCATATGGGGGTGTGCGTGGGTGACAAAGAGTGCCTAACGGGCACGGATGATCATACGACACGTGTTGTTTCTAAGAGGAGCAAATGGAGACACGTGTAGGATTGAATAGTGGGGACCACATACGCGCAAACGGCAACAAAATATGCAAGGGGCGGGTTTTTGGGGTCGGAGGTTTGGAACTGCCTGTACGCTTTGTATGTCATGCTTTTCTTATGCAACAGCCAAAACCTCAACATCATCAACTCCTCCAAATAACAAATCTTTGACAACAAGAGATAAGTGAGAGGGTCTCGCACGTGTGCTCTTTTTTTTTTTTTTCCACTAATTAATTTATAAAAATATCAAATTCAAATTAAATGTTTATATGTGATTTAATAGTAATACAGATTAAAATTCATTTATATTTAAATTGTTATATAATAATCACAAATTATAATTTTTAAAAAGCTTAGAACCTAAACTAAGTCCATATATTTGACTATGCAGTGACAGTTACCTTTTCAATTTTGTTGTCAGTTCCGAATGTCGATTTCATACATAATTTGTGTCAGTTGTAAATGTTTAATTATATAAAAAGAGGAAGAGTCACGCTATCATATAAGTTTTACCGAATATTTTTCCATCTGTTCATGTAATATTTAATTCACAGTGTGCTTGGTTGATTTGTAGTTCATAAAATGTATAGTAGCTATATATATATATATATATATATATATATATATATATATTATATATATATATATATATATATAATATATATATATATATATATATATATATATATATATATATATATATATATATACACGTATATAAATGAGTGTGGTTTGGTGGTGTAGGGTCCATAATATCATCTTGAGGTTCTGGGTTCGAATCCAGGGGATGCACTTCTTATAAGAGCCTGGGACAGCCGGTAGTTTTACCTGCGCCGCGGCCCAGAATGGGTGGTTTGATGGCGGAGTTTCCAACGTTTCTAAAAAAAATATATATATATATATAAAGATTGTATAAATGGACACAAATATTGCACCTATATATATATTTTGAATGGCTAGTCATTTCTGTGTGGTAAAAAATTATTAAGATCAACTCTTAATGTAGGCTAATAATTTATTAGAAGATACATTGAATGAACAATTGATAATCATCATCATATTTATTATTATCACTGATGATCATTGTTAACATTGTTTTTTTTTTTCAAAAAGAAGATTGCCAGTTTATCATTTCTCTTATTGGTTTCAGTATCTAGCAATTATCTTCCACTTTAAAAAATTAATGTTTTTTTACAACTTTACTATTGAATACTACAATATTGAGTTATTGGCATTATTTAATTAATGTATTATCATGTCAATATAATAGTATTTATTTTTAATAACTACGTAATAAAATTATTAATTGTCAAAATTATATATGGAAATTGTCAAGTTTGTATTATTTCTTTTATTTTTATACTAAAAAATAGTAATTAAATTATAATTAATAAATTATCAATTATAATCAAGGCAATATAATTGTATTTAAGGGTGAAATTATAAAAAATAAATAAATTTTAGGTTAAGTGGCCGGGTAATTCGGCATTACAAAAATATTAGGTGGGTAAGTGATAGATATTGAAAAAAAAATATAAAATAACGTATGAGTCTTTTTTTTTCACAAATAAAATACATACTCTTAAACTGTGTTGATTAAATCCAATATTATAGGGATAATATGGTCACTTAATAATAGGGTTCTTGGATCTATTTGACATAAATGGATTAAATATATCATAATGTGTAAAAAAAAAAAAAAAATAACACTAATAAATTCGGATTCGGATGGTACAAGTAATACTTAGACCCCAAAAGACCATGCACGACAATGTACAAGCTTGAACTTACAGTACTGTAAGAAAGTGAACACAAAGACACTGATCACACTTTTTTGACATTATCATTAGGTTTCGAATCCACTTTCATGTAACAGATGGAAAACTTTTAAATAAATCAAATGACCAATAATTTAAAAGGTTCTCTTATTAATTTTTTTCTGTAAAATTTATGTCACGTCATATATGAATTAGTTTAATGTTTTTTTAATATCTACTTGTAACCATAATATATATAACTTGAAAACAAAATATGGCATAGCCGATGCAAGTTCTTTGTTTTACTTTTTCTTTTAGCATTACATATCTTATTTTTATCTTTCTTCATGGATTAGGTGCTAGACTTTTTTTTTTTTTTTTTTTTGAGAAATGATGGAAACCCCGTCATCAAACCACCCATTCTGGCCGCGGCACAGGTAAAACCACCGGCTGTCTCAGGCTCTTACAAGAAGTGCACCCCCTGGATTCTAACCCAGAACCTCAAGGTGAGATCCTGGACCCTACACCACCAAGTCACAGCCCTTGGGGACGATTAGGTGCTAGACGTGCATATGGAATCTCTATTAATTACCAGTCTAATGTTACATATATATTTTCTTTTAAAAATGGACTATATATATAGTTTCGTAAATTGATCCTAATTTTAGGTAATTAATTTCATAATTTTGCAAAGATTTTTAAACAATATTCACAAAATGTATATATATGACTTCATTTTCAAGGTGGCATGGCATGGCATGCATATAGCTAATGTATACGCAAACATGAATTAGGCATAAAATGCCAATTACTTTTGCCAAGATCACATGTGGGATTAGGATCTGTACCGAAATTATTGCAATACGCCTAACAAATAATTAATGTACATCACGGATGATCAATATTATTATTTTTCATATGTTATGCGACATACTATTTGAAGTATAGAACCATCCCAATCATCCAAAAGACAATATGATCAAATCCATTATTCAATTAAGCTGCTTCTCTAGCTACCAATTCTTTCTTCTTTTTTTTTTTTATAAAAAATAAAAAATAAAAAAATCATCATGTGTTATTTGTTGACATTTTTGAAAAGTCCAATTTCTTAAATTTTGATTTTGATTTTTTTGTGTTTTTCTAAATCCATACTTAAATAAATAACACTTAATCTGTGGCTGGATTTTTCCAAATTCGGTCTATTTGCCAACCCTATTATTATGGTTCTCAAGGGCCAAATTGCTGACATGTAAAATCCAGCATGAACCATCTGGCTAGAGTCACAAGATGTTAAGAGAGATCATGAACTTTTGCCCTAATTGATTAGTTATGTTTGTTATGCCTAAGCAACATGATTCAATATTGGAAGCTTAATTTAGTGGCCCTTTATTAGATCGCTTCTGATATCTGAATTACTGATTTGTAAATATGACAAGAGTAAAAACAAGCAAATAAAGAAAAATTCGAAAATTTATTACATTTATTTTAGTTATATATTACCTTTTTTTGTCATTTATTTTCTTATATAAATTGAATTTTTATAACACGGTACATGAGCAGAGAACTTCAATAATACTATCAAATGAACGTACTAAAAATATAGAAGGTAATGGACGTATCACTTTATTCTTACAATAATATAATAATATATATTAAATAGGTGTTAAAATATCAATTAAATTATATTTATATTTAATTCAACTATACACGTCATATATTTATTAGTTTGTAATATCACGTAATTTATATATCCGTTGTATGATCAAAGAAAAAAATCGGATCTCTTTATTTTCAAATATATATATATATTAAACTGAAGTGTCACTTTTCGGCTTTTTGTCATAGGTGTGAAGTGAAGTGAAGTGAGCAATGGAACTCACTTTCAAAATGGAAAAGATAGAATAAATCCAAAGATGGGTTGATCTGGTTATGCATTGAAAATAGATTTTAAATTCCTATCAAGATAATGCAACTTGAAACATGCCCATTAATAGGTGTAGTAATTATCACAAATGAGAGTGTCCTAATCTAATTTTTAATAATTAAATAGTGATATGTTTATAAACAGGTCATTTAATAGTTGAAGTTAATAATTATAATAATTAACATATTAATTATAAAATATTTAATTAATTATTATTTAGTATGTGATTGAAAATGATAAGTGACACATTATTTGTTATACAAATTTTGTATGTATCTCATTCCTGTTTAATAAAATATCACTTCCCACCTTCAAAGTAAAGGACAAAAATTAATGGTTCTTGTTTTGGTTAAATATTTATCAGAAAATATAGAGTACGCAACACACCTTTTTTTTTTCTTTTTTTCTTTTTCTTTTTTTTTTTTTTGAAGAGAATGCATCTTTTTTTTGTATATTGGTTTTTTGAATATAAAATGATTAATAACCATTCATTTTGAATAAATTAAATCATATATCGGCTAGCTGTCAATTTCAAAATTTTACTAAAAACGAGTGATGAATAATTCGTATTAACGCGTGATACAAATTACAATTATGAATTAATCACACTCACGATTATGATGTACTGGGGATAGTATTTATGGCGCATTACGGATAGGGGTTTTGTATAAAATACTTTCGTGTACGTTTTTGCAAAGGCATCGACCAAATATTATTTTTCTCTACAAAGGGCTTTTTTTCCTTACAAAATAGGGGTAGATAAATTTAAATATATTTTTAATTTCTTACATCTTCTATATTTTAAGTGATATGTTTTATTAAGATGTTTGAAAATTAATTGGACTACGGCAAATAAATATAGTAAGAATTATGATTATTAAAACAAGCAAATGAAGATGGATTAAAAGATGATGAAAAAATATTGTCTTTTGTGTATTTATAAATTATAATTTAATGATTTTTTTTTAAAAAAAAAAAATTATTTTTAAATGTATAAAAAAACAAAAATTTAGTTCTTCATTTGTCCCCATTTTATTCACATGTCATTTCTGTTTTCTTAATCATATCTCATGTGAGTGTATAAAATATCATTTCAAAAAGTAAAAGATTTGGAATTTGTATTTCACTTAGGATGAGAATTGAATTAATACCATCCGATTATAATTGTATATATAAAGATAATTTATGACATATTTCTTAAATATACCTAAAAGATTATTATCTTTGTTTTTTTTTTTTTTTAAATAAGGGAATGTGACAAAGTTTAAATTCAATTTTTATTCATTTACTCCCTCAACTCTGAATCCGGATAATAAATAAAATAAACTTAAATGGGGACTTGTAAAAAGGCTGTGGCATGCACACATGACATATGTTAGACTTGCTTCGTATGAAATTTGGACGGTTGGACCTTTCATTTTTTTCCAGAAAGTTAATGGAGCTTATACTGTGACAAAAAGTTTTTTTTTTTTTTTTTTTTTTTTTTCCTTTTTGGGATTGTTGGAAATCCCGCCGTAAAATCATTTCTTCCGAACTTAAGCGAATCAGATAAAACTCTTGATTGTCCAAGACTCTTACAAAAAACGTAACTCCTGGATTCGAACTCAAAACCTCAATGTGAAATCATGAGTCATACGCCGCCAAATCATAACCTATTAGAGACTATTACAAAAAGATATTAACAAATAATCATTATTTTTAAAATCGGACAAGACTAAACGATTGAACTGGTTGATTTGGGAATTTGTTGTGAGTTCGGTATGAATGAATAATAAAAAGTCGTCGTAAAAAAATAGTCAAAACAATGGGTGGCAAAACGAATTAACGAATCGGTAAAACCAAATTTTTTAACCAAAAATTAAGATGTAATCTTTTTATCATTTATTTAATTCAAATTATTTATGATATTATTTGGTTTTACCGATTCAATCGAAACGGTTTAACCGATCAAATTAATAACTCATTAGATTTTTTAAATCATCAATTTAATTACTAATCCGATTTTTTAAAAACATGCTAAATAACAGAGCGCTTAAGAAATGCCAACTGGATCACATGTTTAGGGCAGCACAAGTGGGTTTGAATGTTACGTAGCATTTTGTCATTGGGCAAAATCATAGTACATGATGAGGACCTTGTGTTGGGTTGGTGGTGTAGGGTCCAAGATCTCACCTTGAAGTTATGGGTTCGAATCCAGGGGGTGCACTTATTGTAAGAGCCTGGGACAACCGATGGTTTTACCTGCGCCGCGGCCCAAAATAGATGGTTTGATGGCGGGGTTTCCATCGTTTCCAAAAAAAAAAAAAAAAATTAGTACATGATGAGTAACATGACGTCCCAAATTTTGTATTATTTCACTCGTGTTTTTTAATTACCCCAATACCATTTTTACGGAAGTTAAGTATATTAATTCTTTAGTTTTAACAATGCACACACGTGTCAGCATCACCATCTAATTTGACAGAGTTGATTAGGTCCAACATTTATTGATTGGAAGAATCTGATTTCCAATTACTAATAATTACTTTTGCCTGTTTTTGAAGATCTGATTTTGAAAATTGAGGACCTTATGTTTTATTAAATTTAATTTTGACCCTAGGATGTTGGGTTACTATTTTTTTAAAATCTTTGATTCAATCATTCCATATTTGACGAATTTATTACCTTATTGATTTTTAAGTTATTTTATTTGGTTTATTATATGAATTTAAATTATAGGAAGATAAGGGAATAAAAAATTAAATTTAACCTTGTGTTTTTTGGGTTTGAATTCATATTTTTTATTATAATATTAGATTGTATTACGCGTAGTGTTACGGTTTTTATTTTTCAAAAGAAAAATAAAAGATAATCTTAAGATCTCAAGACTACAAAGATATTTATCTGCACACAACATTTTCAGCTCTTTAAAATATTCAAGAAGCACTTATCAAAGTCGGCTTAGGCCACAAAGTTAAAGTCATTGTTACATTAAATGAAGCTGTCTATTAATATAATAGTGTGATATTCTATTACATGTGTATTTTCAATACATATTAATACCCCTTTATATAGGTATAAGATTATAATGTGATACATGAATCAAGGAAAATTATATTTGAGATTCATGAATCAAGTAAAGTTTTATTTGAGATTCAAGAATCAAGTAATGAATAAATTAAATAAAATCGGATTCGAGATTCATAAATCAAGTAATACATAAATGAATGAAGTAAAAGTTTAACACATATTCTGATATTCGTGAATTGAGTAATGAATGAATCAAGTCAAGTATTCGATATTCATGAATAAATTATAGTGGATAATTTTACCCCTATCATACGCAGTGGCATCATCATATAAAAGATGAGACAAAATATATGTATGTATGATTGTTTGTAGAAATAAATTCAAAGTATTGGAAAATTAAAAAAAATAGTCACTTCAATTCATTATCTTTTTCTTATTACATTTTATTTTATTTAAAATCATTACTAAGTTTGATTATTAAAGAAGTTAAAACTCTAAATGCATGGGGCATGGTTTAGTGGTTTTGAAGTAATACTACTTAGCTTGTTAGTTCAAATATTGAGGAGGTAAGAATATAAAAAATTAAATAGAAAATAACATCTAACTATCATGTATATTATCATAATCATACTTTAATCTCTATATTTTTTGAAAATTAAGTTTTAATCTAGATCGTTAAATATTTTAGTTAATTTTGAGTCATTTTTTTTATATTTAGTGTTAAATAATTTGAATATCTCAAAAATTATGTATAGATAGTAAAAATTTATTTCAAAATGAGATAAAAATGACTAAAGTAACAAAAAAATATTTAATGACAGTTATAAAAATTATATAGAATAAAGCTCGTATTTGTAAAATTATAAAAATTAAAATATCATATAATAATTAATAGGATAATTAAATGTCATTTTTTCAAAATTAAATTTCGGCCATGGGTGTCAGCAATTTAAGGTGTGAGATTTTTTTTTTCATTTTTATCAAGTTTTAGTTGACTTCAGAGTTAGAACCTGATCACTTATCATTCAGTAGTGGTCAAAATTGCTGACCTGTCAAGATCTGGAGACATCCCACCTTTCTTGTCCTAATTTTTATTCACTTTTGCCTCAGCATTGCATGTTCATAACCAATGATTTCAACAACAATGGTGCTAACTAAGAAAATACAAATTACTTATTTCAATGGAAAAATCTCAACCAACACTTTTTTTTTTTTTTTTGGAAACGATGGAAACTCCGCCACTAAACTATCAATTCTGGGCCGCGGCGCAGGTAAAACCACCGGCTTTCAATCATCTAAAGAACTTGAAGCATATGGGTGTAAATACTAAATAACATTGTTGCCTTGGAGAAGATAATAAAGAAAAATCTCTAAACAAATTTAAAAAAAAAATTAAAAAAAAAATCACTTGCATCATTCAAAACTTCTTGATTAATGAGATGACATTTTACTAATTGAAGGGGCCAATTAAAACCCTCCTTCAATCTCTAGATTGGAGTAAGAATATACATCTTGCAAGCATGAGGAGCAACATTTGCAGTCAATCCATAACGCTTATTCATTGAAACAAACGAATGCTGCAATCAAAATGATAATTAGGTTAAATCACATTGCTATAAAATGTAAAAAAAACTTATGCATTTGCCTGATCTAATTAGCATATAGCATATGAAAATTCATTGTATTGAAACAGGGCTACGCTGTCGTTTTGAAAAGTATTTCATACCGCCCACAAGTCTCTGACAATAACAGGAGTTGATAAAGGAAGTCCAATTTCTCTCCATTTGACAGATATTGGAGCCCTGGAGTTGCTTCTATTCCATAACACTACCACCACTCTTCTTTTTGATAGTGGCCCCGCCCATATCTGCGGTACAATAGCGTTAAAAGATCCATATTGCCGACTCTTATTACTTTTTGATTTGGTTTGCAGAGTGCCTAATTATACAATACATTTTACATTGTGATATTGATTACCTCAAGGCTAGCTTTTGATCGTAATTTTCTCCCTTGGACACCTAATGGATCTTGATTAACATCTATCGCTTCTTTATTTCCTAGGATCTCAAGAGTCTCTCTGCTTGCAGATCGGATATCGCATCCAATGAGCAAAGGGGCCTGTAAAAAATAAGGTGTTTAGATTATGTGAAGAGATTATGTAACTGCAGAAATTGAATACAAGAGAAGTTAAAATTTAGAGACTCACTTTCATGAGAGCCCAGATGCTAAAATGAGACCTGTACTCTTCCAGGGTCATCCCACCATTTCCCACTTCTAACATGTCAGGATCTATTCTTATCAGGATCCAAAAAAAATAAAAATTAGAAAAATAATATCAAACAAATATTATCTTTGATTTAAATCAAAGAGCTTTCATAGGATGGCATAATAGTTAGGGGTAAATTAAATTCCGCAGTTACCATTCCACCTGCCAGGTCCTGCAAATCTTCCCCAAAAGTTGTTTTGATCTGCAATTGATGTGATGCTGAAAGAATAAAAGAGAAACTTCAATGAAATCAAATTATCTGAAGCATCAATTTTCTTTGAAATTAAAATCAGCTGGAAAATTTTGTACCTCTCCCATTTGTCCCTAATGTCCCCAGTAGTTCTCCAGGCATTACCATACCTACCAGCCCAGTTCGCCGGATTTTCTTCTCCCCTGAGAGAATAAATTGTTGTGATTCAGAATTCCAAAGTCCTCATTGTTTAAATTTTATCCATCATTTTCTGTCAAGAATTTCAAGTACTTAATTACCATTCACATATTGAATAAAGTATTGGACGGCCAGCTTTGAGCAAAGCATAACTCATTTTAGCATATCTGCCACCAAATAAAAATCTTCATCTGTAATGGTATTAAGAGAAATTCGATTGATTTGCAGAAGATACAAACATTGTTACCTTTCTTGAGGTTTTGAACCATCATGGTAGCAATTATCATACTTCAAGTAGTCAACACCCTGAGCCAAATGCACTTAATATGTTCAGGTGTGCCTAATTATTTTGTGGGAAATGCTAACGAGTGTCCTAATGATTTATTTTAGGAAGCTTTTCATGCGAAAAAAATAATAATTAATGTTTTGACAATTTTTTACATTTTCTATAAATATGATATGAAACTTTTCCTTAAATGGATCCTTAATGAGTGCCCTTAGAACACTCGTTAGCATGATGCAAAAATTAACCATCACTGAAAATTTTGTGAAAGTAAAATAATTAAAGGATGCTAACCCATTGGGCAAAGGTTCTTGCATCTTGTACTTCATGCCCAAGAGAACCTGGCATTGTCTTGCTACAAGTTCTATAACTGCAAACACAAATCATATTTCAAAATTTCTTAAATTGATTGTGATTTTTAACCTTGTCATATATATATATTTGGATACAATTGAATGAATTTACCCAGCATCAGAATATATCCCAAGTCTTAAGCCCTTTGCATGAACATAATCTGCAAGGGCCTTGATTCCTGAAGGAAATGTTGAAGCTTTTGCCCTTAAATTACCATTTCTCCAATCTCTTTCTCTTTCTGCCCAACAATCATCTGTTTTTTTTTCCCACAATCACTTAGAAATATTTTTGATGATTTTTAATGTTGAAAATTCAAATGGGAATGGCAGAAAAGAGCTTTCTCTGAATCTGCAGGGAGCTAATTAATTAAGCTTACCAATATTTACATATTTGTATCCAAGTGCTGCCAGACCAGTTGAAACTAGAGCATCAGCTGTTCTTAGGAATCAAATAAGACTTGAAAAGGTCAATTTCATTGAATTTAATTTAAATTAAAAAAAAAATGTTCTTAATGCGACGAGGATTAACACCATGAATCACTTCAAATTATGTGACTGATAATGGTCACTTTCTTTTTCATTATATTGTCATTTGGTTATCAGACAGTCGTCTTAAATTTTATTTTATTTTTTGTGTGTGTCAATGGTCCCCTGAATGGTGTATTAACAATATTTGAAACAGTCAAATAGTTGGACTAATTCTTGCCTAAATGTTTGATTGAGTAAATTAAAATGAAAAATTAATCGAAAGTTTGAAAATTGAAATAGTAAAACGAACATGCATATGAAAAGCAATTTCAAGAAATTAATCTGAAAAATCATCTTTGTAATCCGTATCTGTATTCAAGCTCAACTCTGCAACAGTACACACATGAGACACAGAATAATAAACTATATAATATATGCTTCCATTAAGAACATTACCACAGAATATTCAAAGTCTGTGT
>SKCR01054989.1:0-29346 GCA_019454045.1 Zanthoxylum bungeanum | reverse complement strand
ATCCGTCATTGAATCAGATATGTTATCGAATCGAATCTACTATCAGATTCAGTATCAAATCGGATCCTCTATCATATTCGAATCTATAATCAAATTGGATTCTCTATCGGATTCGAATTCGTTATCAAATCGGATAAAATCTGATTTGATCTAATAATTATCAAATTTATCCGATCCGATCTAAAATTCGACGAACCAAACAAACACGATCCGATCGGATTCGAGAGATAAATCCAATCCGATCCGATGCCTAGGCCTAAGAGAGTGTAAATTACAACAAAAAGAAGAGATTGTCCAGTGCACTGTCCTGACCTAGACGCAACATAAATCAGTCAAAAAGTGTATGATAGCAAGGAATATAAAGCAAACTGAGAAAGTTGGAAGTTACATTAGATTTGGGAGTTAAAAGAAACCAGCATCTGTTTAATTATCTGGATATACATTATTCGTTTTGGGTTACATAACAGGAAAATGATTTCAAATCCAAATTCTATACTCTCACGTTTTTTTTTTTTCTCGACAATAAGAATTTCAAGCGTCTCATACAAGTTAAGGATTGCAGCATCATGCCCATAACTTTGTTTTATGAACTTTCCATTTTTAAGATTCTGGTTGTTGTTTCTTCTTTCATTGTTTTGATTTCTTGTTATTGTTCAAGAATGTGGATGTATTCTAATGAGGCATATGATTATAAAACAACAATATACATTTTATGTTAAATAAAAAAAATTTGTCGATCATGGGGCAATTAACTTGATTCAAGCAAAGACACAAATCTCTTTCGGTGAGATTTTGTATGGATTGATTGTGCATCATTCCCTATGAACAGCATTATTGCATATGCACCGACAGCAACTCTGTGCCCCTTCATCATCAAAAAAAAACAAAAAGAAAAACAATATTGCTGCTTGGTTTAGGAGATTGGATACTTTTTTCAGCCTAGATTCAAGTCGAGTTTGATGATTTTTTATTAAAAATCTTAATTATGATTGAGATTTATAAAATTTAAGATAATTTTTTACGACGAAATCAGAATTATAAAATCTCGATTCAAACGATACACCTAAATGCACATTATATATATATATATAATAAGATTTTGATTCTTTTGAATTTTGAATTATTTTTATTTTACCTAAAATATGTTCTTAAAGTATATTATTTGGATATAGGTTTATGATTATTGTATTAATTAATATCACGTCATTGGATGTAAATAATATATATGAGGAAAAATCTAAGATATTTCTTCTAAAAGTATTTGGTACCTTGCTTCCGGATGTCTGCTTGTCAGTTACAAGCATTAAATCTCGTTGACTCGCTATCGATTTGGACAATCAATTGAAAATGATTATTGGTATTAAACGCAAATCACCATCACAAATGTACTGAATCCGTGGTAGCCATTTGGGATTCAGAAATACATCCAATTCAAATTAGTCCGTATTTTTGGGCCTGTCTAAACTGAAGTCCAGGCCCACTCTAATTTTATAAAAATAACTTTATTATACCAATAATATGATTTCTCTATCTTAGTCCATAAATTGATTGTATATTAATTTGTTATCAAATAAAAGTTGAAAGTGTTTTTATTTTATAAAGTATTTTTGTAAGAGAATTAACCTTATTTATAAGATATTTACCAACAACCAACTAGCATTTTTCTACATCTTGTTTTTAAATTATTGTAATCAAACATTCACAAATTCACTTGGCAAAAAATTTATCTATGATAATTATCTTGTAAAACGAAACAGAGTCAATAATAATTTTACAAATTTATAAGAGGACTACTGTTCCTCCCCCCAATATCAGAACCCTCTTTCTTCTCTCTCTTCTCAATTTTATAATCAAACCCTTAGTCATTTAAACAAATGACAAATCCAATATTTTTTTTAAATTTTTCTTCCGCAACAAAGAGTTAGAATATGATAATTGTCTTGTAAAAAGAAACGGGATCAATAATAATTTTACAAATTTATAAGAGGACTACTTTTCCCCCTCCTCAATGTGAGACCCCTCCTTCTTCTCTCCTCTCTCTTCTCAATTTTAAAATCAAACCCTTGGTCATTTAAATAAATGACAAATCCAATATATATATATTTTTTGAAATTTAAAAGATGTACGAGATATTTCCTTAAGATTTATTAATTAATTTATTATTTTTACTAAATAATGTATTTCAAAAATCAATGTAAAAGAAATCTGTGAAGAATAGAGTAAATAAGTCATTTCGGGAGAGACAATGGGAGGGGGGATTGACATGGGGTGGGAGGAGTAATTTTCATTTATAATCATCATGACAATCAACATTTATGTACTAGGGGTGGGCAATTTCGAGAATGGAACAGGTGTTCAGGAGTTTCCATTCGGGTATTGGAAATTAATTCCAAAAGGTCCGGAAGTAATACCCATATCCCCTCCCGTCACGAACTTGTTCGGATCAAGAATTAGGTGTCCGTCGGGAATTGGGGGACATCAAAAGAGTGGAAGAGTGAGTGATTTACTTGCTTCTAGAACAGATGATATGATACTCTTTGGTCTCTATACATGCACAAAGTGTTCACACAACACACATAATATGAATGCTCGTTTTCTTTTAGCAAGTTTTATGTGTGCTTACTGCTTAATGTAATGATTTTATACCTGGTTTTAATGGTAATCTTCACCCGTCGTTTTTTTGCTTGTTCTTGTGATAGGGAGATAATACGGCTATTGATAAATTGGACCTCACTCTCACTGAAGATGTGGCTGGTGATAAATAGCACCCAAATATTCTGGATTATCAGATTCCTAAAGATTCCTCATTCCAGTGTTGACATGTATTAGACCTCAGTACTGCTTAATGTTGAAGTGAAATACGGAGTGGATAATAGAAATTATCGAGGAGATGCGAAAGCACAAAGTAAATCTTATTAAGACTTCCAATATCTCTTAAACCAAATGTAGGGGGAAGCAGTTTGCAATCAGTTATCATAAGCGAAAAAAATTAAAAGGGTTCGTGGAATTTCCGAATCTGACCCAAGAATTCTCGAATCCGATAATATCCAATTCCTACCAAATCAATCCTGAGTACGAAAATTTACCCAACCCTATTTATGTTATATGCTTATAGCAAAGACGAGATGAAGTACGGCAACAGTTTTCTTGTATGACTCGATTGACTAAATTATTACTACATCACATGCACTAATCTTTCGAACGAATTTCATTTTTTTTTTACCATTTTTATTACGCAGGTATTGGGTAATTTGTTCCAACTTCCAGGAGTCTTGTAACCTAAATATGTGAACAGAACCTACTAGACGAACAACCAAATAACAACCTCCTGAATATGCCAACAAAAATATTATCAAACTTATTTTGTTATTTACATACAACCAAGTAGTATACCAGTCAAAGTTACAAAACATAAGTTGATCAATTGATGTGTCTCCTCTACACCCTCATATTTCAATCACATGGACCACCACTGGATTCCAAGGGGCCAAAATACTCCTTAGCCCAGCCCCACTATCTCTCCACAATCAGTGCCTTGAACGGCTTAAACATCGAGAGGGGGAACGAGAGCGAGTACGAGAAGAGGAACGAGAGCGAGTATGAGAAGGGGAGCGAGAATGAGAATAATTTCTTCGAGAACTCCTGCTCCTACTCGGACTTCTGCTATACCTTTGTCGTCTGCAAAAAAAAAAAAAAAAAAAAAAAAAAAAACATCATGAAACCAGGTAAAATGGATTATATTCAGCAAGAGTAATGGCTAGAAGTCAATACTATTAAGATTGATATGAGTTCGAAACCAGGTAAACTGGTATAACACACATCATGTTAGGTGTTATTGACAATAGATACCGCTTTAAACAGGAGGAACGATTACCAATTTAGCATGCGCAAATAAAATAAAATGCCAAAATACCAACCCATCAAATGAGATCCTATCAACCCCCAAAATACATTTTTATAAAATCATCAACCAAAAGGGAAGTCTGAAACCACACTCATAGACCAACCAATAACACCACACTAGTGAGGAGAATATGGCACAATACTAATGCAATGTACAAATATATGCAGCACATAATCTGCGCTTATAACTTTCCAAGGGATGTCTAAAGGTGTCCAGTTGTAGCAATAATAACTCATGATACATATAAGTTGAATTTTGGTGCTTATAGTAGTATTAGTAGAATATGCTAATGCCTCCAAACTGCAGATATGAGACAACAATTAGAGACTAAATATATTCTTTTCTGGTTTGAATTCATTGTCAAAAATGGTTTAAATAAAACAGGATATTATGAATATAAACAACATTTAAGGCTATGCCAATCCTAAGCAGACATTCGGTTCATTAAAGCACCCCAACTATTTATTTAAGGCTCTAATGTCCGTAATTTCATCAGCCACAGAAGAATGGGTGCATTAACAAATGAGAGACAGTAAACCCACTAATCAAAACCTGAATGCAGGAGCGAAAACATTATGAATTACCTTGGAGGAGACCGGCTGTAGCTCCTGCTGCGGCTGCGATGCCTACGACTCAATCGGCTTGTTTCTGCAAGTTTTTCCTGCCTCTGGCGCTCCTGCTCTCGTTTCTTAGCCATTTCAGCAGCAGTATCTTTTTTAACTGCAAGAGCAAAAACTTGGGCAACTTGAGTATGAAGTATATATGGAACAATAACATAAGAGAGAGAAATAATGTAATAGGAAATGTAACTGCATGCTCAATTAGCTATTTTGCTAGGTAAATGCTCATTCATGGGTCATACTTTGTTTGTTCAACTGCTTGCTCATAATCCTTTTTAGCCGCTCCTGAGGAGTTTCTTTCTTCTCCCCCTGTGACTGTTTTAAGGGGCCACCAGTAGCATTTGATTTGGTTAACTTCAATAATGCTGAAGATGTGCTGTGACGAAGGAAACATGTGATATTTCAAAGTTAACAGCAATCAATTTATTAAAGCTTAAACAAACAGGATTTACAAATTGGCAAAATATCAAGAAGTCCTGCAAAAAAACAACCCTCTAGGCAAGACTAAAGCATAAACACAATGGAGGTCTCAGTCTAGATGTGCTCTAAATATTACCCTACGGTTGGTTTAATTGACTTCGTGCTCTTTTCCTTGTCAAGGGATACACCAGACGCTGGATCAACATGCAGAGCCTCAAGTATGCAACCAGATGATGGCCTGCAGGAAAGAGAAGCATCAGAGAGACCGATTTCAAAAATTCGCAATGATTTCCAATTGTCTATAAAAGGTCTATTTCATGAAAAAATAAGCTCCAGAAAGGAAGCCTCCTTTCCTCTCCCTCTTGCCAGTTATGCTGATAAACCCTAGTCCCTAAGCCTGATTTATTATCCTAAACCAGAAAAGATAGCCTCAAGCAACAAAATGGGGATAAGCTGCAGCAGAGTAAAAGACTGTCCAATCTATCTTTGCAAGAATTAAAGGTCCAGTGCTCCGACCGGTTTAATAAATCAGCCTGGGCTCGAGGAGATGACGGTGGAGAAAATCCTTCAAGCGTTGGTTCATTCCCATCACCGGGGGCCCCAAATTCAGTAATATACTCTACTTTAGGTGTCCTTGACTTGCTCCGATGAACTTCATCAGAATGACCTCCACGTGCCTGGCGCCTAGAGTATGATGGGGAGTACGACCGTGATCTGGACCTTGATCTGCAAGGATGGAAACCACTCAATGTGCATCTTCAAAACTCACATGCAAGGAAAAAAAAGAAACCACATTTCCCAGAAACACCAACAGAAGGCATACCTTCTGAAGCGAGGATAAGCTTCATAAGTTGGACTTCGTCTTGGCTCCCTGTGTATGAAAGTACCGAGCAACGTTATGATGAAACTGATAACAATGAATCATCTACAATTTTGTAACAGGATATGTGATTTCTTAAAAGTTAGAAAAAATAGATATGGCAGACTTCTACCGGTAAGGATCATGATGGATTACTCGAGTTCCAATTACCCGAGCAGCTTCTCTTTCTCTTTCCCTTCTATCTGAGAAGCTTTTCTTCTTCCTTCCGACTCAACTTCCTCTACAGATTCAGAATGTGGTGACTTGTGATTATGGCACTATTGAGCACAAGAAAGCAAAATTTGAATTCAATCCAAATTTGTGACAAACTTACAATTGCGGGATCTCCTTTAATTGCCTCCTTTTGCCTTCTCTCTTCCTCTTTAGCTTTTTTATCCATATATACAAGCCAACCATACCTTTTCACACCAAATTCTTTTGCTATTATTTCCATTCCTTCATCATTGCTATCATCACTATTATAATCATCTTCATCGTCATCCTCATCTTCATCCTCATCTTCATCATCTGGAAAATGGGTTTCCTCATTTCCATTTCCATCATAAGAGAATCCAACCTGTGAATATGTGCCCTTGTTTGCAGGAGGCTGTGGTGGCTGAAATCTATCAGATGTGTAAAAAGACAGAATAAAATATCATATTTGTAACAGTCACATGCATGACATAAGCAACTTGTACAACACTAGAAATTAGAAAATAACAGCAGCGAGAGGATCAAGTTTTTAATCCACGCGAACAGCATAAAGAATTTGTTAACAACTTTATTTAAAACATGAGAACTTTAAAACATCTTAACAAATATATTTTAAACATTTCTCTGGAAATTGAATTACAATCTAAGCCTGAAAGGAATAGAGAAAATTCCTGTAATAATACATCATATCATATTGCTTGTTCACTAGATAACACAATGCAGATATGTAAATGAACAACGAAATGAAATAAGATATCTAAACCTGTCTGATGCAAAAGGGGCAGCAACCTTTGCCTCCATCTCTTGATTTACATGTTGCAAACTCTCCTCGTCAGTATCTGTTATTGTAAAAGGTGAGCTTAAAAAGTTATTCTCATATTCATCCCCAGCTAAAAATAAATCTCAAGTTGACCTCAAAGGTGGGGGGAAAGAGAAAATTGTCTCGAGTTCTTTGGCATAAACAGAAGGCAACCAAGGAAAGATATTTTAAAACTTCCATAAATTCAACACATCTAACACAAAAAAAAATTTTGAAAAAAAAAAAGTACCGACATCCTCTACGTCGATGCTTAATTAAATCCCGATAGCGCTCAAAATTAACAAACTCTTCTAGTTCTTCTTCTTCTTCAGACTTCTCTTGAGCATGAAGACGCTTCACGGGCTCCCTAATGAAATCTAGAAGGGCCCGACCATCAAATCTACATATAATAACTTAAACCTTCAATCCCAAATATTCATCAAAATACTTGTCTAAAATCAAAAGAACATAACAATAAACAACATATACACAAAAAATGTGAGGCAGAGAGAGAATTCTACCTATCAATCAGAACATCTTGTTTTCCATTCCAAGGTATCCTACAGCACAAGTTAAAGATCAGCAATGAGTTTTATCAACAACATAAAGGAATAGAAATTGATGCCACCGAAACAATGCCAGCCAAACATGTTAATTTAAACTAATTTCTGAGCTACTAATTATTCGAGTATTTCATACCGACACCTAATGCATAAGTTGACTATAAGATGTCACTTCTATCATAGTTTCCCTTAATCGATCATGAATAGAGTCAATTCACTATCTCACTCCTATAATTTTTGCAGATATTACATAATTAAATAACGATATTGAAACCAACATTAATAATCTAATCATTTTTTCCTGAAAGTTCAGTTATAACAACAATGATTTTCACCAATTAAACCCTAAATAAATTAATAAAAGAAATAGTAGAAAAGAGGTCTCACAGGCCTTGCTGGTCCTCAGAAGCCTGATAGAGGCCATCGTCACGGTACACGCGGGAGCGAGAGCCGATGACCTGAATGGACTGCTGAGGATCGCCGCGCCGCTTCGCCAAGAAGACGGCGCGTCTCTGAGCTCGCTTTCTTGCTGCGTCCATCATGTCGTGTACTTTTTTCTCCGATCTCCTGGCCTCATGCCACATCTTTCACGATTTCCAAACCCTAACCCTACTCTCGGCGATTTATGCCTCTGCTAACTCGCGCAATGTAGTTGCTTAGACCTTTTTTGTTTTGTGCTTGTGGCCATCGTCATTTACTTGAATATGTTATTCTAAGATCTGGACCGTTCGTCTCAACCAAAAAACAAAAAGAAGATCCGGACCGTTCGCGTCATAGTTGAGGGTCCCTGGGAACAAGGTGAGAGTTTTACACGTGGTGGTCTCCTTTATCTTTCTAATATTTAGTTTTTTTTTTTTTTTTTGGAACTCAAGTGAAATAAACTAATCGCACGTTAAATTTATTTATTCTCAAAATTTAGAAGTTTAAATTTTACTCTCCAAGCTCACCTAAATAACTAATATACCTAGGGATGGCAATTTTACCCACAAACCAGCAAACCCGCAAAAACCCGCCCGCCCATGGGTAGGATTTGGTAAATATATTAGTGGGTGCGGTGCTGGTTTGGTAATTTAAAGCAAAACCCGCTGCGGGTGCGGTGCGGGTTTGGTATTTAAGAAAAAAATGCGGGTATCCGCTGCGGGTATCCACATACCCGCAATATTATTTTTTATTAATTAATATTTTTAGGACAATATAAAAAAACCTTCATACAAAAACAACTAACAAAACCTAAACCTAAAACATTAATCCACAGTTCCACACTCCCACTCAGCCGCAACCCGCAACCTGCCCAACTGGAGATTTTTTGCATGACTATTATTGTTTTTTTTAATCACACTTGTTAATAAAATTATAATACAAAAATTTTGATTAAGTTCACATGATCAGAAACGGGAGAGAAGCAAAATAAGCTAGTGTTTGCTGCAACTTCAGTAGCTTTCCTACTTTTTCATTACACTTACACCACTTGAGCCTTGTAAGCATCACTTTCATTACATTTAGCATAAAAATATGACCAAAGGTTGGTGATTACTTTTTAGCTTATTGTCGATTGAGTTGGAAAACTTAGATCATTATAATTATGAAAGGAAGAACTCGTTTTAATTATGTTTATATGAAAAAATAAACATTTGGTACCGAGTCTTTCATACATTATATTATCTATGTACTGTATATACATACATTGCATGTTGTATATGTCAAATGAAAAATAAATGTGAAAACTACAGCTAGCAATTAAAAATAAATTATTTAATTAAAAAAATATATTATTAAGAACACAAAATAATTCAATATTTTAAAAACCCGCAAAAAATCCGTTGGGTACCATTGCGGGTTTGGTAATGAAAATTAAAACCCGCAACGGGTATGGTGCGGGTTTGGTAATTCATTTACATATGCGGGTGCGGGTTTGGTAATGGCAAACCCGCACCATACCCTACCCACTGCCATCCCTAAATATACCCTTAGTAAACAAAAATAATTTTAATAATTATGTTTTTACTAAAATAAACTAACATATAAACTTATTAGTGTACGGGCCAAATTTAGACTAATGATATAATTATCTTTTCGCTCAGGCCCAATGACAGATAGAGCCCAAATTCCTTCAAATGATTTTCACGCTAAGGTTTGACCACACGCCTGAACCTTTTGCATCTCGCCCAATTCTAGTGAAGGCCCTAATGCCAAGCATCCCATTTGCTTTCCATCGAAAAAGTATCATTTCACATTTGATTAATCTCCGTACATTCAGCTAACTCATCTCATCACCGAAAGATGAATGCTAAAACACGTTAGGGGTCCCACCCCCATAAATGTAGCCCATGTGCCAACCAGAAAAACAAATCCTTCAGACTTATAAAAGGATATAAAATTCATTATAAATGGGGGGCCTCAATATTCTTACGAGGGGGCCTAAGCATCCTTATTAGAGCTCAAGCATTCTTACTTGAGCTCTCAGAGCATTCTACCCCTCTAAACACCGGACCACCGCCCTCATGGCGACCCACAGAGGTCAAGGTAACCTCAGACCTCCCTCTTCCACTATATATCGCTCATCTTCACTACTGACTTGAGCGTCGGAGCGCCTACGGCGCCCACCACATCGGTGGGAAGGAATTCCCCGCTCACTCTACCTTCGTTTTGCAGGATCGCTAGTGCCTTATCATACAAATTCTCGATTGTGGACCTCACACGAAATCCAGCGTCCATAATTAGCAAACTTTAGATTTATTAAACCAGACACTAAATTTATAAAACTTTAGGTATTTCAAACCAAAACAACTATAATATACTCTGTTATTTATTTTCCAACAAAAATAAAGTTAATTACCCAAAATGCATTTGAAAAAATAATCTAAACAAATTGAGTTTGTTTATAACTATTGGACTAATCAAAACTGGAAGTTATAAATTATCCGTTGACGACTGATTTTCGTTCCAGGGGTAATTCGGGAAAATCACTTCTCGAACAAACCTCCATCAACTGTGAATTTATTTGGTTTGTTGGAAGCCAAATGCAAATTTAGCAAGAAATTCAGAAAGCACACAGACAAACCAGAGGATTTAATGTGGTTTGGCGGAATGTATCCAACCTACGTCCACAGGTATAAGGGAAATAAAATATTTATTAGGTGTTCAGGTATGACCAACCTGCACTAACTCTCGCTTACCCTTAAGTTTTTTGTTTTCTTTTTTACAAGTTATGTATGAAATAATTTAGCCAATCTCTTACAATGAGTTCTCAATCCCTTTATATAGTGCGCCTAAAACCACTATTCCACCAACTCGTGACATCAGCGACATTACCAAGCCATCATTGCGTAAACTTTTTTCCTCAATCAACCTACTAGTAGTAGCTCTGCCGTCTGGCACCTCTACTATCTGCCATACAAATTTCATTAAATTGCCAATTCTTAGTAATTGTTACACGCTCTGCCCATGTGCCAGCCTGTAATCTAACCACTCCTATTCGATTGTGTGTGTCAGTGGATAAACTTGCAGCTCTACTCCGTCCCATCAACCGCTGGCTTACTTCTATCTCATCAATCATTGGGAAGCCCAAACCAATGTTTAGGGCTTTCGTCGCCAATCTAAAAACACAATACTACGACCCCGACCCATATCATCGGGTCGATTCGTCGAAACAAGTAACATCATTCCTTGCATCTACTAACAAGTCGGGTCGGTAGAAAAGTCTTTACTTCCCCCACATTCTCTTCAAAAAGGTCAAGCCTGCATTGAGCCCATTTTTATGTGGAAATATTCAGAAATAGCTTCCCTTGATGACAGTCCGAACTGTTATGACTTTCTTCTAACTTGTATCTTCTAGTGATCACATTCATCAGGTGTATGTGACTGTGTCTCGGCTGGTTCCCTTGTTCCTCGGGTCAGTATCCAAACGTAGCCGAACCTGATCCACTGGTTGGGTCAGACACTTATGAGCCCTTTATCTTTATAAAGATCTTGGGCCCTATCTTGGCAAGTGAAATTCCCTTAACACCCTTCTTCATATTTCAAATCTTCTCGGGTCTGAAAATCACCATCAACATCTGTCCATTAGTTCTCGATATCAACGAGTCTGTGAATTGGTTCCGGGAACTATAATGGTGGTTTGGATTATCTGCTACTTCTCGGGTCTCAATCCTGCTATCAATCAAACGACATACTCCTCAAAGTCTGGAGAGCATTCATATGGTCAAAAAATCCGGCCTCGTGATGATTGTTTCATTATATGTCTCTATAGGGTTCTTAAACCGCCCCTTGGAAGTTGTGTTGTCATCAAGGCCTTCTTTAAATGCCCGTCACATCATTCTAGCGCTTCCATTACTTTGCCTCCCCGAGATGCCACACGTCATGCATCCATGGCTCGCGCGCCAAAATCGAGTATAATTGGATCCCAATTGAACAGTCGTTCCCATTTCGTCTTTCCATTCAAATTTAACCGGGTGAGATAATCATCACACGTGTCACCGATCATGCCCTCTATCTTCCATCGAACGGTCAGAATCAAACCGAGCTACCTATTTAAAGGCCAATGTACTCTATTTCGCTCTTTCATCACTTTGTCTTCTCAAAAGAACATCAACAAGTTTCTCTGCCTTCTCTGCCCGCTACGATCTTCCCAACCATCAACCTCTTCACAAGTTCTTCAGCGCTCTCTTCAATCTTCCCAAGTAAGTTCTTCTCCGATTACCTTTCTTTTTGATGTGTGTTTCTGATTTCAATAATGTTGTATTGAATGTTTGTATTCATGTTCTGGGTTTTGGGGTTTTTTTTTTGTGATAATGGGAATACGTGGGGTGAGTTTACTCATGAAGATACATGTGATTTGTGTGTATATGCTTTTCTGGGTTTTTTGGGAATGAAGAGTTTATATTTCTGGGTTCTGTATGTGTTTGATTTCGGTTGTGTTTTGGAAGACTTACTACTTCGCCCTTGCTAGGGCGTTTATAATTTTCTAGGGTTAGTAACTTCGGTAGAGATGCATAATAACTATAGATTTAATGTGCTTTACTAACCGAAATTATGAACCGACTTTATGTCTCGGGTCACGTCTTGATAGAAATGTATGGGTCTGAGTCTGAGTCTTCTTCCCCCACTCCCCTCGAGGTCCTGTCTATAGCCCTGGCCCCACACACAACCATACACAGCTCGGGATCTGAGAGTCACAGCGACTATGATGCCACTCAGAAAGCTTCATAGGAGAACAACCAATCCTACCACAAACGGGTACCCCGGCCTGAGACAAATCATACCAGGCTTGACTTCGTGAACCTCGACATAGACCGGGCTTCAGCAATCACCGAGACTGAGCTGGAGCAATGGAGGGAAAGGTTCGATATTTCGAAGGATATCAGCCTAGCCGTTCCGAGGGAATGAGACCAAACAAGCCGACCCGAAAATGATATCGTGGCATTGTGCACTACTTTCTTCGCTATGGGACTACATATGCCCATCCAAGGCTACTTCGCAAGGATGCTAACCTCCATGAACATAGTTCCATGCCAACTAAACCTGAAAAATAGGAGAATCTTGGCCAGCTTGTACGTCATCTAGAGCCGAGCAGGGCTGGGAGAGCCGACCTTATCTGAACTGAAGAGGCTGTACCAGATGAATGACAACCCAAAAGAATACAAGGGTTGGTAATACCTCTCTGCTCATGTCGAATTCCCCACCTCAATACCAATCTCTCGGCCACCAACAAGAACTTCAAAGATAAGTGGTTCTTCACTGTGGGCCCCCATGAACAACAACAATTAGTTAATGGTGAACTCCTCACAGTCCCCAATGTCTTCTCTGACGGAGATAACGACACGACCTATGAATTCCTTTTTTTTTTCTAACTTAACCAATTTCTAAACTCTGAAACATCTGCAGCTTGCTGGGGGAATCTCTCAAAAGTCCACAATGAGACCCGGGCTAGGGTGAAGAAGGCAACCGAATTTGGAGGTCACTACAGAGACCCCATTAATTCCTTCATCTTGGTCGACTCGGGCCTAATCCCTAGTACTCTGCCACCCCAGTCGAGGCAGACTGGTAGGTTCTGACTGACATGCTAACTTTATGTTTTTTGCCTTGGTCTATTTTTCTCATTACTTTTTCCTTTTTCTTTTTCCTTTTTTTATGTTCTAAGTGTTTTTCTTTTTCTTTGCAGGAATGTCTGGCTCCCAAACTCTTTTCCTGCGTGCCCATGAGATATTACGGGCCTCCCGAGGTGGGTCCAGCATGCCACTGCCTCACCGCCACTAGGGCCGTCAAGCGCCCCATCAACTGCCATAGTCTTGACCCCTTCAATCCAACATGCACGTGCCCGACCGTCCGTTTAGACTACAAATACCTCCAGACCAGTCCAAGCCGCAATCACTCTTCCCCGACCGAGCAAGAGACGTCACCATTAGATCAAGAGGATGAGCCCGGGGAGCCGGTGGAGAGGGTTCCGAGGAGGAAAACAACAGCCCGGAAGGGCAATGCCCTAACAGTTCATCCCCAAGAGACCCCGATGTTAGGTATCAACAACTTCATTGAGGATGTGAGAGACAAGGTTGCTCACCTCCTCCCATCCTTCAATCATATAGGAGATTCCGTTAATTTAGAGAAAGCTACGGAGGACGAAGGCCACTCGCTTGAGGATCTCATTACCAAATCGTGCATGGCCATCTCAAGGGTAATCGAACCATTCTCTCAAAACTTGTTCTTAATCATTTTTATTGTACCGACCCTGTTTTCTGTGATGCATATGGCTTACATCATGACCACCAATAAAGACTTATTGACGAATACTCTCTCAGAGGGGGGTCAGGCCCAAAGACTGCAGAGTCACCTGACCGAAAAGGAACAAGAATTTTCAAGATAGCTGGAGGAGGCTGAAGCTAAGATCCGAGCCTTTGAACAATCCGAACAAGGCAATAAAGATGAGATTGCCTACCTCCGCCGAGCCTCCGAATTTACGAAGAAAGAGAGGGATGATGCCAGAGCTGAGTTGACCCGAAAGGTTGATGAAATTAAGTCCTTATCGTGATGGGTTGCCTCATCCGAGACCAAACTTGGGGAAAAATCAGAGCAACTTGAGAAGGCTCTTGAAGACATGAGGAGAATGGAGGCTGAGCAGTTTGTTCGTTTGGAAGCTGCCAAAGCAGAAGTTAAAGTCAAAAAGCTTGAAGAGTGCGTGCAGATATTCGAAATGCTTCAGCCCAACCGAAATCTAAACGCAATACACCGGCTCTTAAAGTGGTGTAAGAGGGAGATATCCCCGAGGCCATTCAAGATCCTATGCTAGTGTCCACTCTGCCTTCAGCCCAAAAAGATCCCAGCCCTTCTCCGTCTGCTGTTATTTCTGCCGAGGAAGCTCCTAGCCCCTCCACATCTGCTGCCCCAATTGAAGAGGTCTCGGACCCCTCCTCGTCCATTGCTGCTGCCAATGCTACCAGTCTAACTGTCGACGCATTTACCCTTGCTTAGCATACTTCTGACGAGCCTAACTCTGCTCTCGTTGTTTAATAGTCTATTTTTATTGTTGTATTTTTATATGGGTGACCCTGATGGGCCATGATAAAGAATTTTAATCAATGAACATTTACTTATTTTTCGCACTTGCAACTTCTTTATTTTCCATGTTGAAATGCATTATGAGCAAAGACCCGATGCGGGGAAATTTCTTTCAACACTTAGTCATTTTCACCAAAGTTAACACACTCATTCCCCTAATGGATCACACCGCTTAATAAACTTTGATGCCCGAGCCCCATATGAGTTCATTCTTGGAACACTTAGCAAATTCAGCACTTCTTTAAAATTAACAGCCTTTGCTTAACCTTCTCTCTCACTTTAGAGAATATATTTGGACCCGATATAGTGTGTCAACCCGGCCATAATGGGAATATCCCCATTTGTGCCACTCAACACTTGACCATAGGGGAGAAACTCCAACCCTATACCAACAAGCACAATAAGGCCTTAGTGGGACATAACTCGACCCCAAGCCATCAAACTAATTGGCCATAAGGGAATATACCCTCCTCGTGCCACCAATATGGCCTCGGCGGAACGAATGCATCCCCGATCCATTAAACAAACTGGCCACAAGGGAATGTACCCTCCTTGTGCCACTAACATTTGGTAATGGGGGAAAAACTCCAACCTCATGGCAACAAATCGTACTAAGGCCTTGGTGGGACGTAACCCGACCCCTAGTCGATCAAGCAAACTAGCCACAAGGGAATGTACCATTCATGTGCCACCAACATGGCCTCGGCAGAACGAATACAGTTTCGAGCCATCAAACACATTGGACACAAGGGAATATACCCTTCTTGTACCACTAACATGTCCTCGGCGGAACGAACGCAGCCACAAGCCATCAAACAAACTGGCCACAAGGGAATATACCCTCCTTGTGCCACCAACATTTGGCCATTGGGGAAAAAACTCTTAACTTCATGCCAACAAATCATATTAAGGCCTCGATGGGACGTAACCCGACTTTGAGCAAATCAAGCAAACTGGCCACAAGGGAATGTACCCTCTTTGTGCCACCAACATGGCCTCGGTGAAACGAATGTAGTCCTGAGCCATCAAATAAACTGGCCACAAGGGAATATACCCTCCTTATGATGGAGTTGGTGCTTGGAGTGCCAATCCGAATTATATATTTTATTATTTATTAATAAAATAACTATATTTTCATTTCATACCTTCTTAATGGTATTGTCATTATGCGTATTAGATTGGTGTATAGATATGCTAAGAATGACATCGACCTTAGAATAGTTATGACACTAGGTGTAAACTATTCTTAGAGTAAATATTACGAGTCGTTGGTTTTGGAATACGATCAAGTTCCTATAACCTAGAAGACTAGCACATGTCGTATATTGGAATTGGAGTTCCAATGGTTTAACCCGATGTACCATGAGTTTTGGAAACTCATATAGATATGTGGGTGTTCGTTGAAGCGAATACTGAATGACTCATAGATGATTCCTAATAGTTGGAAGTTCACACAACCGTCAATAGGAATCTCCTCGAGTCGAGTAGCATATGTAATCATTTGACTATAGGATAAATTGTTTTGTGTGAGATCCTCCACACTTTGATGCCATGTATGTCAGAAACCTTTCATGGTATGGCCTCTAGATGTTCGTTGGGTGTGGACCGATGCACTCAGTAATAAAGTGCGAAGTAAGATAGGATCTGTCGGCCCGTATGTGTACCATAAAGGGGTTTATAAATCCATGTGACTAAAGTCACGATTCTTAAAGCTTTGGCTAAAGTTGATCAACTAGGGTGGATCGCATCAGTTATGAAGAATCGTGGACATGTCGACATGAGATGTGTGCCTTAGAAACTTAACGATATATTCTATGTTTCCTAAGCCCAACTCGGATAGCCTACGACAGAGAGATTGTTAAACATATGTAATAACCTCGATTTGTATAGTTCGGAAAGGTCGTTCGTGTTCTTCGCGAATTCGGAGGTGGCCGAATTGCATACATATTAGCTAGGCTTATATGACAAACATGTCTGAACTTAGAGAGTCTCAATATTAAGTGTACTCATTGAGCACTTGGGTAGCCGATTAATTTTGATAAAAGATAATATTCGATATTATAATTATAAACCAAGATAATCAATTGTTATTGGATAACATTGATTATTTACTTTGACCTATTTGGATTAATTGGATTAATTCAAAATTACACAAAAGGCTTAATTGTAAATTTATAAATATCTCTACCATTTGAGGATATTTTGGTAATTCCAAATTTGTATTAATAGATGTAAACTATATGTCTTGATTTAATTGGATTAAATCATAGTGGTAGACATTGAACTAATCCATTAAGTAAAAATTATCTTGATTTAATTTATTTAAATCAAAGTGGCAGACAATGTGATTAGTCACACCTAATTATTAATATTTGGATGAATTTAATTAAACATACCTAATATTTGATAAGACATTTATTGATTAAAAATTACCTAAGTTTTACCATAAATAGCAAGCTTTAGGAAGGTTTTAATTAAGCTTAAGCAAGGTAAAAATTTGTGAAAGCTATACACAAGTATTTCTTAGAGAAAATTAGCCTAAGTTAGAGAAGTGTTTAGAGAAACTTGTGAGGTCTCTATAACATTTCATCTAGGAGAAATCAAGATTGGATCTTGAAGTGAAGCTTGCTAGCATTGGAATCAAGGTTGGATCTTGAAGAAAAGCTTGCAACACTTTGGAAGTTCTCCCACCATTTCAACAAAGAGAAAGAAATTGGATCTTTGCTTCAAGCTTGCTAGGTAAGTTTGAAATTCTCTTAAGTTATGAAATATGTATTGGATGTATGATCACATAACTTAATGTTGAAATAAGGCTAATAAATTGTGTTAGGATACTTTAGAAGTATAAATACAACATACTTGTAATTAGGTCAAAAATGTTCATGTTGGACATGAAAAATTAATAAGAGTTTGTAACTCTAAATTAAAGCTTAGAGCTATAACTACCATTCTAGAATCACTTGACCATCTCAGGGTGACCTAGAATTGTTCATGAGACATTTATTATTGGGATTCTATTTTGGGTTGTAATTTGATTCAAAGTAACGCATATATATATATATTTAGAATTTATATATGTTTATTTTATAATATGTGTTGTGGTTGGTTTTGAAACTAAAATTATTTTGGGTGATTTTAAATATGTTGAAGGTTTTTGAAATTATTTTGCAATTGTATATACGCGTATGCGCTGAAGCGTATGTGCATTTTATCCCGATGTGGTTTTACAGATTTTATTTTATCCCCGGTTTTTCCCTAAACACTCGTAATGAAATATGATATTTCATTAAAATATTTAAAAATACACTCATGCTTGATATCCACGGGTTAGACTCATTTTCCGCTGCACGGGACACCAATCCGACCCTAGGGGTTCCATAATTGTCCTAACACCTTATGCCATCAACACTTGGCCATGGGGGAAAAACTCCAACCTCATGCCAAAAAATCGTACTAATGCCTCAGTGGGACGTAACCCGACTCCGAGCCAATCAAGAAAACTGGCCACAAGGGAATATACCCTCATTGTGCCACCAACATGGCCTCGGCAGAACGAATGTAGCCCCGAGCCATAAAAAAACTGGCAATAAGAGAATATTCCCTCCTTGTGCCATCAACACTTGGCTGTAGAGAAAAACTCCAACCTCATGCCAATAAATCATATTAAGGCCTCGGTGGGACGTAACCTGACCCCGAGCCGATCAAGAAAACTGGCCACTAGGGAATGTACCCTCATTGTACCACCAATATGACCTCGGTGGAATGAATACAGCCTCGAGCAATCAAAAAAACTGACCACAAGAGAATGTACCCTGCTTGTGCCATCAACATTTGGCTATGAGGAAAAACTCAAGCCCCATGTTAACAAATCGTACTAAGGCCTCGGTGAGACGTAAACCGACCTCGAGCCGATCAAGAAAACTGGCCACAAGGGAATGTACCCTCCTTGTGCCACTAACATGGCATTGGCAGAATGAATACAACCCCGATCCATTAAATCACTATTTAGCCTCGGCGGAACGAATGCAGCCCCGAGCTATTAAATCACTCTGAAACTTAACCACGAGGGAAGATTTTTGACCTCTGGCGCTCACCATGGAGACTGGAAAGAGCGTCCCACTTTAAGTCATCCACTAACAAACCTAGATAAAAACAAGACAAACAAAACGAGGGTGATATATCACATGCCCCATGCAGACCCAAAAGAAACAACAAGGGAGTATGAGACAACGTCATGCTCCATGCCACCAAAAAAATAATTTTGAATCTTACAGTCCAATGTCCCAGAGAATCGAGCTATGGATCGAGGGGTCGGCCGACGCCAAGAGATGTTTCCCATTCTAGGGAGGCCCAGAGTCTGCAAACACCACGAAGACCCTCAGGCTTCCCCGTGTTATGTTCCTACAGATCCGAAATGGGATGGCCAACGCCACGGGGGCATTCTCTCTTCCCGTGCTAGACATATCTCGAGGCTACAAATGCCAAATAGGCTCTCTGGCCTTCCCCGTACTATGTACCTCCCGAGGCTACAAACGCCAAGGAGGCCCTTGAGACTTCCCTGTGCTATGTACCTCTCGAGGATACAAACCCCACAGAGGCCCGTGGGTCTTCCTCGTGCTATGCACCTCCAATACTGGGCAGCAAACGCCATGAATGAGTTATCTTTCCCCATGCTATGCAGACCTAGAGGTACCATATTACCGAAGCTTCTAGCCATCTAGCTATGATTACCGTGAGGCACCAAACACCACGTTGACTTGTTCATCGAGCGTGCTATGAATACCTGAGGCGCTAAACGCCACACAGGTATTCATGCTGCAACATTCTTCAAAGATGCAAGTCATTGGGTATTATCATTCCAGCCCGGGGGTTTGATAATGACACCAGAGACTGGCTTGCCGTGGGGGTGCACACTTTTCCCACATGCCTTGCATCCCTTCACTCATTCCGATCATGAGTATTTTCACAAGAATATTAAACATGTCTTTCCCATTTAAATAACAAAAAAATATAGATGAACAAGTTTTTGTTTAAGAAAGAGAAAGTCTTATTCATATTTAGGGGATTTACTGCCTATCTTACAACTATTTGAGGGTCATTATAAGAGAGACTCTATTGAAAATATCTTCCTCAGTATCTTTGAACAATCCTTACCAATGTCCTTTTGAACCGAGTTATTCTTTTGAATAATTCTTAACAATGTCCTTCTGAACCGAGCTCTTCTTCTGAACAAATCTTAATAATGTCCTTTTGAATCGAGCTCTTTGAAGAAACTGAAGACTGGCAGGTCGAACAACAACCATAATTTCTCTATGAGGAACTTGTTCATTATCAGCACCAAAGGTTGGGAGAAACTTGTCAACCTCTAACTCCTAACATTGCACTTCATTTAATAATTCAATCCTAGATGCGCAATCCTCCATATAATAACGAGCCCGAAAAACTACTAAATGAGCATAATAAGCAGGAGGCACTATGGAAACCGATCGAGTACACCTAACATATTGGCTCTCCCAATACTTCCTGATGATGGTCGTTATCGGCGTTATTCGGCCTTCATAACCGCTTGGTATATGCACCTATTCAGATAGACATTCCTTACCAAGTCCTCTACCTACTTATGTAGGTCTCTACATCTTTATGTGGTGTGTCCCCTCATATTATGGTGCACACAATAAGCCACGTTGTCTCTCTTCTCAATTGGAAACCTTCTCGGGTCGGGATCAGTCAATAGACCTTTATCCTGGATTTCCTGAACTATCTGGGCCAGGGGTCTATTCAGGGGGGGGTGTACACTGTCCCTCATGCGACATGGTTGACCTGGACATGTGGCATTCTCTCTTGCGTTGGATTATTCTGACGTATCGGCCTGAACTTCTTTTTCCTCGGGACTGATCTCCTCAAGTCTCTGCCCAAATCTCGTTGATTCTCCAGTTGGGGTGCTCTTGGCTTCTAAACTGTCCCGCCTCGAGCGATCTTCTCCTCTCCTTCCATCAACACAAACTTCCTTACCTGCTCCAAAGCCGCGACATAGTATGGTATCTCCTGGATCCTCAGGTGAGGCCATAACCTCCCGACCTTAAGGGCCTATTTGAAACTTTCCAGCACCTCTGGGGACTCATATGCCCCGACCTCAAATACCAAGTTGTGGAACCTATCGACAAAGCTTTTCAAAGACTCGTCGTCATCCTGCTTCATTAACCTCAACGAACTCATCGTCTTCCTTGGTACGCACACCCATTTGAAGTGCCACACAAAGGATTTCCTCAACTACGCAAAGCTGTTGATACTCCCCGGGGTCAAGTTTCTGAACCATAAGCTGGCTGACCCACCAAAGGGTAAAGGGAACACCTTACAGATGGCCTCTCCGGCCATTCCATGAATCTCCATAAGCAAAACGAACTTCTCAACATGAGACTTGGGGTCTGTACTGCTTTTGTAGACATTCATCGAAGGTATGATGAATCTCCTTGAAAACTCCATTACCATAATCACTTTCATAAAAAGGGACGCCGTCTATGTGTCTTGGTCACCCTTTGGTCTGCCTTTCATAATTTCTTCTCACTTCCTCATCTCCTTCCGAAACCAACTCTTGATCTGGTTCTCTAAGCTTTCACGCTCACGTCCACGATTTTCACTTTCATGGTTGTCGTTCCAGGTCACTCTCCGAGAAACGCAAGTTGTTGTTGGAAGATTTTGGAGTTTGTATGTCTTCCCCTTCTTCCCATAACTCCCCCGCCGGTACGGCTCCGACAATGACTATAGATCTCACTCTACGGGTACTCCTCTTCCCATTCTCGCCATCTCACTCTACTATGCCTATCATTTTTTCTCTTACTATCTCATCTTTTCTCTGGCTGGGGTCTGCTTATCCCCTTTCTCCCGCATTCTTTTATAACTTCTCAATCTTCTCCATCATAGCCTTCATGAAGGTTTGGGTTACTTTCCTTTCATTTTGAGCATCATCTCTCTCACTTCGCATGATTTCTTCCATTTTCTCCATCCACTACGTCGTCGAAGCCTTTGAAGATCTATGGTTCTCATCTCCTGCCATCGTCTTAATGTGTTTGTTACTTCTTGTACTGTTCCCCAAAGACGGCGCCAACTGTTGATGGTTGATTTTCGTTCCAAGGGCAATCCGGGAAAATCACTCCTCAAATAAACCTCAATCAATTGTGAATTTGTTTGGTTTATTGAGAACCAAATACAAACTTAGAGAGAAATTCAGAAAACACACAGACAAACCAAATGATTTAATGTGGTTCGGCAGAATGGATCCAACCTACGTCCTCAGTGAAATGGAAATAAAATCTTTATTAGGTGCTCGAGTATGACTGACTTGTACTAGCTCTCGCTTACCCTTAGGCTTTTTGCTTTCTTTTTTACAAGTTATGTGTGAAACAATTTAGCCAACCTTTTACAATGAGTTCTCAACCTCTTTATATAGTGCGTCTAAAACCATTATTCCGCCAACTCGTGATGTCAGCCACATTACCAAGCCATCATTGTGTAGACTCTCTTCCCCGATCAACATACTAGTAGTAGCGCTGCCGCCTGACACCCATACTATCTGCCATTTGAATGTCATTAAATTGCATATTCTTGGTAACTGTTACATGCTCTACCCATATGCCAGCCTATATTCCAACCACTCCTATTAGATTGTGTGTGTCAATGGATAAGCTTGCAGCCTTGTTTCGTCCATCAGCCACTGGCCTGCTTCTATCTCATCAATCATTGAGAAGCTCAAACCACCGTTTAGGGCTTTCGTTGCCCATTTAAGAACACAATGCTACGACCCTGACCCATATCCTTAGGTCGGTCCGTCGAAATAAGTAACATCCTTCCTTGTATCTACTAACAGGTCGGGTCGGTAGAAAAGTTTTTACTTCCCCACATTCTCTTTAAAAAGGTCAAGCCTGCACTGAGCCCATTTTTATGTAGAAATATTGAGAAATAGCTTCCCTTGATGATATTATGAATTGTTATGATTTTCTTTTAGCTTGTATCTTCTAGTGATCATCTTCCTCGGGTGTATGTGACGGTGTCTCGGCTGGTTCCTCATGTTCCTCAGGTCAGTATCCAAATGTAGTCGAACCTGATCCACTGGTTGGGTCAGATACTTTCGAGCCCTTATTCTTGTAAAGATCTTGGGCCCCATCTTGGCAAGTGAAATTCCCTTAACATCATCCTTAATATTTTAAATCTTATCGGGTCCGAAAATCACCATCAACGATAAAAATAACTTGTTACGAAATATTGAGACGCGTTTCAGGAGCGAAAACTCTTTACGCTGCCATCTCTGAATAACAATTCCACTTGGTTAGTAAAAAATTTATTGTTGGTTTATGTGTAGTTTTTTTTAATATAAAAATCACAAGAGAAAATCAACACAAAATAATTGTTTTTATACATTAAATAACAATAAAGTAAAAACAACATAATTTTTTTTTACATAAAACAACAACACAAAGAAAAATATTTTTTTTTAAGAAAAACACAATAATGAAATATAAAAATGAAAACTATCTAGTCAATTATGCCCTCCCCCAACTAAATTGAGACATTATCCCTAATGTCTGAATAAAAAGAAGTAGAGTTTAGAAGACATCACCTGGTTAGTGTGGAATTGACAATTAAATCTATGACTATTTAAAATAAAAATTACAGATTAAGATCCAAGTCCACTCTACACTTCTTGCCACGTTCATTATCAGACCAGTTCAACTTGGAAAGAATGAGGTCGATTTTTGGTTTATAAGCTAAGAGTTTGTCAATTAATTCATCAGTACAGTTAGGATGATATCTTTTATCGGTTTCAAAATGAACCCAAGTCTTTTAAAAATCGAAAAAATGGTCAACATTAAGTAGTCCAATTAGTTTTTGGTGAATGTTCAAGTTCGCCTATAACGCCGCTGTGAATATTTCTTCAGCGTGCCCAACCCACCTGGTAAAGTAATAAAAGCGTCAGCATGATTAATCATTTCAGTAAGTCTTTCAGACATACCTGAGACAATGCAATCTTCTCCACTTGATTTTTCGACGAGGTTTCCATCTGCCAAAGGTTTTGGAATGATCCCAAAACTTGACTACCATCTTCTTGCAAGGCCTTTGAAACACATCCCATCAATCCAAGATTGCCACCGTCATATATTAAATGCATGTTTCTTTCCGCCATAACTCCACCTCATGCCAATGATCGCCAAGACAAGACTAGGGACTTCCCTTCTGCCTTGTACAACCATAGCAGAACGAGACAAAGACTGACGCATGCTATCACTCGTGCCCCCAAGACAGAGGAAGCTATTTTCAGGGCAAAGAGATGGCATTTTCCGTTGGATCAAGCAATCCTCGGACCCAATTCTTTTGCAGCTTCAACAAATTATGGTTTAGTTCTAGAGCCAGTTCCACAAAATATGCAGATATTAGTGACTTGTCGTCTTGAAGTTTTCTCCATTTTTGCTCTCTCTTATATCTAGATGTATAATAAATGCACTAGTACTCACAAAATGATATTTGTCAGATGAACAGTAAAATAGATCGTGAAAGTCAAAAAGTTTAGATACTGTCGGTAAAAGTAAAACAAATCAAAACAGTAAATTAAAAGAGATCAAAATAGTAATTTAAAGTAAAAGAAATCAAAACAATAAATTGAAAAATATGTAATGGTAGTTATGATTTTGGCTCACATCTTCCTCTGGTTTTATGTCCATTAATGGCTTGAACGCCCTCTATGGGTCGGAGATATGCTTCCCATTTATTTTTCTTATAAATTGGCAAACATGGTCTTTTAAAGTCAGATTCCCGAGATTGTATTGTTGTTTTTTTTTTGAAATTGTGTATGCAAATTGAAAATTACTCGATGGATATGTCCACTAGGATATGTCTCAATAGTCAATGATATATCATCTAAGGACTCCTTACTCAAGCCATCTCTAATGAATTGATTTTATCTTCGTGATTTTCAAACACCATTCCTAAATAACGACAACGAGTGTTGCACGTCCATCGTGCACATTTATAACAAACACCTAATTGTTTAGCTCTTCGTTTTTTAGCATATGTATTTTTCCCTAAACCAGGCATGTAAGAAATGAAATAGTGAGATGACTCACCTGCCAAGCGAACCCTTGCTTCAATTACCCAACGAATATCACTAGAAATGCCATGGATCATAAGAAGCCTCATTCTTTTGGTGTGCGCTTTGTAAATTTTCATCAGAGTATTTTGGGGGAGAGAAGGAAAATGATTGTGGAGTTTTATGAGAGTTTCTTCCATGCCTTGATGGCTCCAATTTGGAGGTATTTTTCCTTCTTGATCGCTTGTGAGAGAGGAATAAATTTCCATAGGATAAGTTTTTTCATCTCCAAGAAATGCATATTTCAATCATTCTCGCAAAGTCTTCAATTCCAAATTGGGTGCTTCCTCATGTTTTTCTTCTTCCAGTATTCCCAGTTCCTCAAAATTTTACTTCTCTTTATCATCTTCCAATACTTGTGTAGAATCAAGTAAAAAATCATTAGAAATATCTTAATCTAATTGTGTACTTGATTCAATAAAATTAGTTGTACAAATTTTCGAAGGATCAAATAAAGTCCCCTGAATATATTCATTCACAATTAGTTCAATTAGTTCCATGCTCTCGTCTTCACTGTCCTCATCGTATGTTTGTTTGCACATGTTAAAAATATTAAGCTCCAGCGTCATATTGGCAAATGATAAATTCATGATTCCATTCCTACAATTAATTAAAGTATTAACTGTTGCTAAAAGTGGTCGACCAAGTATTACAAAAATTGACTTATAACTGTCTGCTACAGGTTGTGTTTCCAAGACAATAAAATCCACCGGATATATGAATTTATCAACTTGTAATAACACGTCTTCAATAATTTCTTTCGGTACATTGACTGATCTTTCGACAAGTAAAAGATTAGTTGATGTTGGTTTTAACTCGCCAATATTAAGTTATTGGTAAACCGAAAATGGAAGCAAATTGACACTAGCTCCAAGATCAAGCAAAACATGTTCAATTTTTTGATTTCCAATTATACATGTCATTGTATTTTAATGCATTATGGTTTGAGAGAATAAAACTTACATGTTCAGCTAGAAAAACTTTCTTTCTTACATGATGTTTTCTTTTAAAGGTGCAAAAGTTTTTCAAAAATATGGCATAAGATGGTATCTGTTGGATGACATCTAATAAAGAAATATTGATATTTACCTGTTTGAATATTTCATATATATCTGGGGAATAGTTCAACTTCTTTGTTTTTTATGGTTGATGTCATGCGTCCGAAAAGATAAAGGCGTCATCATGGCACTTAACACACTCTGTAACATCCATGATCTGGGAGATGTTACCGGTAGGGAATATGCCGTACTATTCCCCTAAGCCGCTGACTTTCTAACTGTGAAACTCATCTCATGTATAAACTCAAGCACGAGACCGTTGCCCAATTTATCATCATAAATACATAATAATTTTTAACTAGATACTCAAATTCACAACACCTCACCACTTTAGTAATAACACTTATAACTCTTTACATGTATATTCTTTACTTAACAACTATATGATACATGACATTTTCTGACACTAACCGACTAAACTCTGACTTGACCTGGTGGACCAAACCCTCTAGTGACTGCCATCAGTATCCATCCTCTCGAGCTCGTCCTTTTGGATTACTTGTAAAATAGATAAACTGGGAGTGGATAGGGGATTAGACCATTTGAACGATCTAAGTGAGTGGACAGTTTAAAACAGAAACTGGAGTTCTTCTTAAAACATTTATTAATCTGAAAATTAAACTATCTCAAAATCTCTGGTCTCTTCTAAAAACTCTTTTCTAACTGTAAAACTCTGAGCTTTACTAGAAAACTGGATTCTTTCGAAAAACTGTCTTACTGGAAAACCTTTTTTCATAAAACTATACTTTACTGAAATTGTATATTGTCTCTGAAAATCTAGCTCTGAAATATCTATTTCTGAAAACTATCTCTGGAAACTGTTCTTGAAAATCCCGACGCATGGGGGCGTTACGTATTACCGTCCCCCATACGCCTAACTAGAGCCAGAAGTGCAAATCCATGATATTGGGGCGTTATGTATCGTCGTCCCTCAAAGCATGCCACACCTGTCCCTGAATCTAGTGATCTTGGGGTGTTACGTATCGCCGTCCCCGAAGCCACTAAACTAGAACCGAGATTGCGGGTCTATGCTACCCTCCAGGCTCTAAATCTAGGATCTATAGGCATCTGTCATCCCTAGTATTGAACTGCGTGTGCACACGATATCTGAATCATTCAAATCCATATCTGAGTCAAGTTACATACTGAATTGGGTTTTCCCCCATGCCTCGAAAACATAAAATCATGCTTCTGGAATCATTACTTTCCAAATCATTTCTCAAAACATTCTTTATCAAAATATATTTGAAAGTAAACTCGGCTAACTCCCTAAATGCGAAAAAGTCAGTCCGATGTTAAAAATAATAAAATTAAAATCAACTTAAGAAAAAAGTGTCCACTCACTGATTCAGAACTTGCTGGTGATGCCTTGCGATAGTGGCGGAACCACATCTCCCGATGATAATCTAGAATTTGCAAAATTCGTTAGTATCAAGGTTGCGAATTTATATCATTACTTAACAAAATTTATTCATTATTTATGATAACTCATCCACGCTATGTTAATAACATTTTAGGGTGGTCTAACAATTTTTACTATGCTCGTTCGAGGATCTCACAAGCTACTTCACAAAACTCTATTTTCCGCCCTCTTTCCAGAAATTTCAGTGCACCAACACTAAATTTGAAAATTCGGTGCGCTTAATCGGGGTTGACTTTGGGGCTAAAATTTTAATAGAATACTAAATTATGTGTCTATTTTATGTTGGCTTTTACGGATCTTGATTTTTATTCCAAGAACTCAAGTTATGGACTGAAGTTCATGGGCTACGCAACTGGAAAAAACTGGGCACAAGGGCAGCAGATAGATAGTGCAACTTTAAAAATTCGGTCCGGTCTCATATTAAGTCCAAAAATCCTGATTTTCGGATATTTTACTCTCTTATGTGTCTATTTTAAGTAAGTTTATAAGGATCTTAATTTGGTTTCCTAAAACTCGAGTTATAACCGATTATCTAGGCGTTGTTCAGAATTTAACAGAATCAGATCCTAAAACTGGGCAGCCCACTTTCGTAATTTTCCATAAATTCATCCAATATCGAAAAATTATGAAATTTTAATAGGTTAATCCTTAATGAGTTTAGTTTTTGTAGAATTTTACGGTTTTGGAAATTGGAGGCCTAAAACTCAAGTTATAAACAATGTATGAGAACTGTCCAGATTGTACTGGAATTGAAATCACTGCCTATTCTCACAAACTCATTGCACTATTTAATCCACTTAATTCGGCCATAGTTCCCATGAATTTAAATACAGCAATAACACAACTCATTTTATCTCATCTGTTAGTTCTATTATTATTGGCATCTGTCCGTGACAAAATAAGTTCAATTGAGTTGTAATCTTTCATGAATATCTTTGTGCAATTAGACACGTTTCTGGCTGCTGTACATCGGATATGTGTTCATGGTGCGTTTGTTGCAGCGTTCGCACGTGTGGCGTTAGTGTCACGTTCTACTTTGGATTCGAACGGGAGCATTCCAGAGAGTAAACATTCGAGGTGCGTTCTTGGTGCGTTCGAACGAGGTCATTCGATAGAGCTCATGTTCGTAGTGCGTTCGAGTGGCATTCGAACGAGCCTTCATAGAAAGGGCACGTTCGTGTAGCGTTCTAGTATGTGTTTGAACGCGACTGTGATCTGAACGTATTTTTGGCCCTTTTCACTTTGAAAACCCTAGCCTTTTCACCATACCTATAAATATAACATGTAGCCGCCATTCCCCTCAGTTGAAACAGTTGAAACATATTTTCCTTGAGCCAAAATCTCTCAAAGCTTTCAACTCTCTTTGAATCCACCATTGAAGACTTCTTCATCTTCTTGTCTTATTCATTAATGGTGTGATTCCATCTTTGTTAAACCTTCAACACAACTTAACCAAATTCCCTAATCCTTTAGAGTTCTTTAGGAGGAAGTTTGGTAGTCGGAGTTCCGGCATCATTAGTGATACAATCTACTCAGAGACTTCAGAGATTTTGAAGAAAACCGTGGGTCGCGGGCTTGAGGAGTTGCCTTGAGTTCTTGCAGTATTGAGGTACTTGAGTCGGTGGAGTTGCCATCATAGGTTTTGACCATCGCTGTAAGTTTTTCTCTATATAGTGGATTTAGGTGGTAGCCTATTCCCGGAGTGGTTTTTTACTCGCAAGAGTTTTCAATTTCGTCACCAAAATTATTGTGTTGATTTTGTGTGGTTTGATTTATTTGCTGTTTTACTTACTTTTAT
>SKCR01054988.1:0-32447 GCA_019454045.1 Zanthoxylum bungeanum | reverse complement strand
TCATTAATTACATAAAATGGAAATCGTTATTATACGTGTCTTACATAACTTATATGAATCATCAACACTGTAATAAATCCATTGGAGTAATAAGACGATGGCTTCCACGCCTTATGAGATTTAATAGAATCAAATCTGTCCTAATACCACTCTTCAAAAGTGCGGATATAAGAGTCTTGTTTAATGTGTCTCAGACAAAAATGCCACAAATAAATCTCATCTGATTAATTCAGTTTGAGCTATTTGTTTGTCATATCATATGTTTGAGATTTATTTATGTTCAAAATATAAATACTGTTATCCACATCTAATGTGTTTATCTCAATATCATCTTTATAAAATAAAACACTTTAGTGTTCTAGAATATAAAGGTATACCCGCAACAGGTTAAACTTAGATATAGAGATAATGTTTCTAGTTAAACTAGGTACATTATAACAGTTTCCTAATTTAAGTACATACCCGAAGGGTAGTTCTTAAACTTAGGTTTCTACGGTTAAAACAGCAACTTTCGTCCCGTTTTCGACTCCCAAGTTGATCTCAACTGAAGTCAGTCTCCTCCTAATCAGCAGATTCTGCACATCAGTACATATTTATGTACCATTTTTAGTATCAAAATCCAATTTTGCAACTAATAGTGAACATGTTTATGACAAACATACTTGAAGCCGGAGCCTTGCCCCTCCTTCACTTCCTTCATGTCTTCCTTGTCCATCGGCAGTTACGCTTCAGTGACCCCGTTAGCCACATTTTAGGCAAATATCTGGGATATGTCCTTTGTCTTCCCAAAAGACTGTGATTGATTTGCCTTTGCCCCTTTTAGAAGCTTTGGCTCTGCCTCCTTGAGCATAACAATCACTCTCCAAGAGTTTACTCTTGTCATAATGAACCTGCCCAGCTTTCGGGTAGAGACTATAAGATAAATCTTCTGTAGTCTCGGCCACGTAGGTAATGCCCAGCTAACCTAGCTGATCGATGTCAGCATTCATCTGCGACACCTAGTGCTCGACAGATGTACTCTCTGACATACATGAGCAAAAAGAGCTTCTTTACTGCAATCGTACTTCTAAGATCTAAGAATAGATCTATGAAGACCCTTTAATTTCATCATCATGGTACAAGGATCTAATCCTTAATTTTGACGACGGAATTAAAAAGTCATTGTTGTAAGCTTAAATGATTGAGCACTAAGGTTATCATCACCATGAGTCTTCCAAAACTCATGCTCCACTATTTTCTCAACTCCGGGCTTAGGCCCGAGATGTCATTCTATCAAATAGAATGACTTCTTAGTTCCAGGACTATCATGAGGTTCTATCCCAATTTGGAAAATTAAAGCCGTTTAAAGACATTTTCACCCAGGATTATGTTCTAAACGCTAATCTTTCAGTTATCTTGATTCCAATAGTCCAACTATCCAATCAACGATTTCAGGTACAATCGAATATAATGATTACTATAGTCTAACTATATAATCAACTACAATTTGATTGGTTAAATTCAAATATATTGATTACTATAATCTAATTATATAATCAACGATAATTGAAGTAGTTTGAATATAGTCCAACTGTTTAATTTAAAACAACAATTAAATATTAGTCCAACTAATATATTTATTAATTAATGACGAAAGATGAAATGAGCGCGTATTGGCAAGTATCTAAACGAAATTGCAAATTTAATACTTGCCTCCCACTATTTTTCGGCGAGCCTCTAACCTTCTGTTGAGTACTCGGGAAACCTTGTTTCCTAGTGGGCTAAGATCCCGTTAAATAACACATAACCTTGACTTTGGCCAACAAGCTGTATGATTTTTAACTAGGTAGATCTCTAAGATCAATTGGATCTCATCCAATTCCTAGATCCAATAGGTGGACATCCAAGTCCGAAACATATATCCAATATATGCCAATATATCCTATATATTCCCTAACATTTTTCCTCTGAATAAATTAAGCCTTGGCTTTGGCACAACAAACTTAAGGATTCCAGTTAAGCGGGACCCATTGACTTTGGAAAGCTTCGTAATCGATGTCGATGGACAAGTAGTGATATTGACTTTGGCCAACAAATCATAACTTGGACAAGACATGCGATATGGAACAAAGCCTTCATGATTCAAACACATCCGCGATGGACAAGGTCTTGACTTTGGCCAACAAACCAGTGCCAATCTTGGATCTTGAGAATGAATCATTCAATGGAAGGAAAAACGTTTAATATATGATGAGGGTTTTTTCGCGTAATTGGCAACCAATTAATTATCTTTGATTAGGTCTCATCATACACCCTTAAGCATGCATTCTAAAAGCATAATAAGGCGCGGTAAATAAATTAATAATGATATGCGGATGGATATTTTAAATATTTTGTTCCTAGAACAAATCTCTCTTCATTTCCTCTCTCCCGGCTAGCACAATTCTTACTTCTACCCAATTACTAACACTTCTAAAGAAACCTCATTTACATTGAGGGGAATAGGTGAGAAGAGAAATACAAAGAGTCAAGAGGTAATAGGCTGGACATGCAGGTCAATTTAATAAATTCTAAATTTATTACAACATTTCCAAATTACCCTCAACCCATCTAATATCCATCTGATATACATTAGTCATACATCACATCCATGTATTCAAACAAAGCATGTTATAAATCAATCTAATCCAATTAATTAATCATTAATTAATGACCATCCAATGTTCAAATAATGATTTGATTTGCCCAAGTCCAACTCGTTTAAGAATAAGTACTCAAAGTACGAATTCTTGAATTATATCAAACTACAATATTAAATAATCCTTTATTTGTATTCAATACTAATCTTTATTTAATTCCAAATCAAATAATTACACGGGATTAAGAAGCCTTTGCGACTTAGATTCTAAATCTAATCTTTACGGGTCTCAAAGCCCAATTAACATCCAATGTCAATTTAATTAAAGTCCAATGGGCTTTCAATTAATTTATAAGACATGGACTTTGGCAACTAAAGCCCAATAAGGAATCACCCTTTGCCAAAAATCAATTTAGGCCCATTAGGCCCAATTAAAATTTTAAAGACCCATTTTATTATATTGTGGACTTTATGGAAATGGTTTTAGGCCCAATTGGATCCAACTAATTAACCTAAACCAAACTTGGCCCACCAAGCCCATAAGCCCAAATACAACTTATTAGCCCAATTCCAAATTTAGCCCAACTAATTAAATTCCAATATTCCAAATATCATAATTTAATCAATTAATTGCATTATCCATAATTAATTAGTCAAATTAACATTTCAAAAATACCAATTACACTAATTATCATGCTTTATTATATTCAATTCATGTCCAACACATTGAAACAAAATCAACTCATTACAATGTCACGGCAATGAGGGATTTTCTTAATTAATTTGGATTTCAATCCAATTAAATCACAAATCAATTTATCCCAAGTCTTTAAACACATCCATTGGTCTTAAAAACAAAATCACCATGACCTAGGGTTTATCCAATGCATTCGGCCAAGGCACTAAAATTGGGGAAAATTAATCCAATTAATTTTTCACAATTCCAACAATGTACAAATCCAATTTAACATCATCCAACCTCAACCAAATCATCAATTTAAAGAAATCATGCATAAATCAAAAAATCCCAAATTAAATTTTAAGAACCCTAATTTCAATTTTATGCTTAATAACCGCTCTGATACCATTGTTGGGTTTTCTAGGTCAAACCAAGATCAATTAAGTAATGAATGTGCGAATACAACAAAGTAAGATGGCGGAAAACACTCACTTTGATCGGCCAAGTGGATGCGTTGAACAACAAATTTTTGCTCATTGATGTATTCAGCCAAGCCCATGTTTTGTGCTCCAAGCTCCTCCTTTGAATTTGATCTCTAAGCTCCAAGCTTTGATGTTGATTCCAAGCTCATGGGAAAGGTTTCCCTATCACCTTTGTAAGACTCATTGTGTGTGCTAGCACTTGTGATTTTTGAATAAAAAATCAAAGGAGATGAACCCTTGGTTCACGCCCAAAATGGAGAGAAAAGGGAGAAGGCTATTCGGCCATGGTGAGGAAAGAGAGAGAGAGTAATTGTATGTTGTGTATTTGATTTTCCAAAAACAAATACCATTTACCAAAATTTCCAAAAAGTTCGTACAAGTCAAGCTTGTGTAATAAACAAGCAATCTCCAACAACTTACATCAACCAAAAAGTTAGATAAAGTTGACTAGTGATGTGACTTGTGATGTGACATGGGGGCCCACACTTGATTCAAAATCTGAGTGGGCCGCAACACATCCCGGGCTCGGGTTTGCTAATTCCGAATTAACGAATTTTCCGTTGTGACGTAATTAAATCAAATTTAATTAAATAATTATGCCTAGAAAAATTACTATTCACATCGCTAGCGAATTAATTATAAATTAACTCGTTCGCCCGAATTAAAATCGAATTTTAATTCTGCGTCGAAATCTAATAATTTCGTTTAATATATCGAATATATTATTTTATCGATTAATTCCAAATTAATCGTTCTCTCTCTTCTAATGGTATTTTATCCCAGATAAAATATCTCCGCAAATAATCCTAGTTTAGTTTTCTCTCTCTTCTAATTAATCCCAGATTAATTATGTCCGAGTCATACGTCATCGTGAATCTTCAGGAAGCGACCCATGAGATCCTTAGATATGTTGGCAGTAAATCCGGTCATCGGACTATCCGAACACGTACGTACCTAGTACTACGTTTTTACCGATTTACAAGACATGGTTGACTTCTAGCAAAGCACCGTGCCTACCAATTATTCTCCAGAAATGCTTAAAGGAATATATAATCTGTATCAGGCATAGTAATTCGTAGTATTGCGTATTGCGATCCAGTATCAGATGTCACATGCAAGGCCTGAGGCTGGAATTGTGTCTGCCCCATACCAAGCATATATCAGATCTCTGGTAACTAGTCTTTCTAATTCTAATCGGATAAACATGACCTAGTCATATTATCCCGCTAGTTGCAGCATACAAGAGTACCAGTTCTTATCCTACGTGACCATCATCTCCATATGACTGAAGTGATACATCCATCTTGACATCACACCCAATACACTACGATTTTCAATATACCCAGAAGAGGCGTACACAGAACCTGGTAAAAGCCCCAGATGACCAAAAACCAAAGTATATTGATTGTCGCAAGTATTAGCGATGTGAGTCTCAGGTTAAGACCAAATACACCACCTATTCAGATTCAGATTCATAGACACATAGTCATACTACCAATGGAATTCTGATGGGTCTATCCAGAGCGAAGCTGTTTCCGTACCATCGGTAAACACAACCTCCTATCACACTTGCATAAGTATCCAATACTTAAATATATGGAAACTATGTCGTTATGCTCCCACAACGCGCACAAGTGTAATACTAGTCTATTCTACATTATCCATGTCCAATCTCGATAATACTACGACTAGGGATGTTTTAATGATTAAACCTTAGTGGATTAATACTGTCTCTATCTTATTAATCCGGAACTAATCATATGGACATTTATCATTTATATATCTGGTAATCTAATTACAAATGATAAAAGAGAATTTCCTTTGTCACATAGTTAATTTGTACAACAACACCATGTTCTGTATAAATAGTGATGCTATGGGTTATAATTGTCCAACAACAACTCCACGTACTGCTTGAGGAAACGTTCACGCATATGTTCATGAAATTGTGTGCTTCCCGTCATATCGATTTACTTTTATGCATGCAAACTTAGATATAGGTTATTCTTACGTATGTATGTTGTGTAGACTTGGTTAGATTGTGGCACAAATCCATTCATTAAAGTGGCATAAGTAAGGGACCATTCTGAACCCAACGATTTGAGGTCTTCCCTTGCGAGGGTGTGAGTGCGGCCTTAAATCATTTCCCAGTTCACACTAGGTGGCAACTCCATTTTATTTCTCCGGTTTAGTCCCACGTGGCTACTCCGTACTCTCGACGGGCCACGAGCCTGGAACAACGTCACCAATTTCTGTGTCCTACAGTAGGGAAAGACATAAGCCTGAAAGATATGGTTTCCATATTGATGAGGAACATGATCAGGTCATTGATAATGACGATCGCACCAGTTATGATGAAGCAATGCGTGACATTGATTCAATCAAGTGGCTTGAGGTCATGAAATCCAAAATAGACTCTATGTATCAGAATCAAGTCTGGGACTTGGTAGATGCACCTGATGGGATAAAACCCATAGGCTGCAAGTGGATTTACAAGCGTAAAACTGATGCAGAAGGTAAAATCCAAACCTATAAGGCTAGGTTGGTGGCGAAAGGTTATAGACAAATCCAAGGAATTGACTATGACGAAACCTTCTCGCCTATTGCAATGATAAAGTCCATTCGAATTTACTGGCACTAGCTGCACACTTTGATTATGAGATTTGGCAGATGGATGTTAAAACATCTTTCCTTAATGGGAACCTCGTAGAGAGAGTCTATATGACACAACCTGAGGGGTTGGAATATACGATTTGATAATAATAAAGTATGCAAGCTTAAACGATCCATTTATGGACTCAAGCAAGCCTCCAGAAGTTGGAATATACGATTTGATGAGACAATCAAAGAATTTGACTTCATCAAAATATAGATGAGCCTTGTGTTTACAGGAAAAGTAGTGGGAGTGCTGTTTTATTTCTTGTATTATATGTCGATGACATATTAAACATCGGGAATGATATTCCCATGATACAAGCCACCAAGCAATGGTTATCTCAGAATTTCTCCATGAAAGATTTGGGAGAAGCAGCCTACATCCTCGGCATTAAGATATACCATAATAGATCTAACTGTTGTTATGACTTTCTCAATCTACGTACATAGATAAAGTTTTGAAAAGATTCAAAATGGAAGATTCCAAAAGAGGTAATTTACCTACTTGTCATGGAATCAAATTATCTAAGGAGCAATGTCCACATACTCCTTCAGATAGAGAGCGTATGAGTAGGATCCCTTATGTTTCAGCAATAGGATCGATCATGTACGCCATGATATGTACAAGACCAGATGTCTCTTATGCTCTTAGCTTATCGAGCAGGTATCAGGCAAATCCTGGTGAGCAACACTGGGCAGCTGTCAAAATAATCCTCAAGTATCTAAGAAGAACTAAGGATGTGTTTTTGACAAACGGAGATTGTTCTGAGATGAAAGTCATTGGTTACTGTGATGCGAGCTTTCCGACCGATAGGGATGACAGCAGATCAAAAACATGATATATGTTTACTTTGAATGACGGTGCTGTCAGTTGGAAAAGCTCAAAGTAGTCAACTACATCGGACTCCACCACCGAAGCCGAGTATATTGCAGCATCTAAGGCTGCTAAAGAAGCATTCGGATAAAGAAGTTCATCACGGAGCTGGAAGTGCTTCCCGCGATAAAGAATGGTGTCACGATGTACTGTGACAATACGGGCGCCATTACTCAATCAAAAGAACCAAGGTCCCACCAGAAATCCAAGCATGTACGCAGGCGATTTCATCTCATCAGGGAGATTGTTGAGAGAAAAGAAGTTATTATAGAGAAAATATCCTAGAAGATAATCTTGCAGATTCTCTGACTAAAGGGCTGACTCAACAAAAGCAAGATAGGCACACCCGAGGGTATGGTGTCTGTTTGGGCCAAATTTGGTCCAGAGGTAGTTTCGTGATTTTACTTCAGACCCAATACTGGACGCACCCCTGAAGCCTCCTAATCAAACCCCAAAGACATAATGTCGGCCCAGGCCCGATGAACACCAACACCCATAACCGAAGGACCATCCAGAGGCCGGCCCACGTAACGCCTAAGTTCATAAACACCATTCATAAATTCAACAGTTTCCAGCCTACAACGGGCAAATGCAGTGAATATCCCTCATAAAGTCGACCGTTACCAAGACTCAACGGACGAGTAATCAAGTGCACACCCTCAGATAGGTATATAAGAAAGAAGGCTCCATGAGGACAGGGGGCTGATAACATTCTCTCCAGAATTCATATAATCACCATCCTACCGCCCTCACGGCATCACATGGGGATCAAGGTAGTCTCTAGCCTTGCTATTCCATTACTTACAGCTCGTCTTCACTACTGACTTGGGCGTCGGAGTGCCCCCGGCACCCACCACACCGGTGGACAGTACTCCCGCTCACTCTACATCTTTGTTTTGCAGGATCGCTAGTGCCTCATCCTCACGAAATCTCGATTGTAGACCTCGGGCGAAAACCAGCATCTACAATTTGGCGCCCACCGTGGGGCCTTAGCGATTCATTGCAAGCAAAGACCCTTCAGTTTACGATCTTTACAAACATAATTATTCAAGGCCTCAAGCAACAAACAAACACCAGATCTCGTGGTGGCATAATATGCTGCTCTATAATAACGGTTATGATTATTGGAAGAGGAAAATCTTGCTATGCAAAGCCCCAATACTGATCTCCAGAAGTAATGGAGGCCTCTTCGACCTCCCAAAGGCGCAAGGCTATGGGTCACCCCAACAATCCTATCATCAAATCCAATCTCTTAGGAGCATCCAACAATATGGAAATTGAAAGTCCACCATCAAGCGATCATCCATTTAATCACCAAAAAAGCTACCATATTTCTCCAGATGATTGATCACAACAAGTCACCTCTTCCATGCAAAAGGAAACACAGGAGTTCAAACGAGCAATTTTCTCCAGTCTACCTGGGGTCAGACTACCAGCATGAAGCTATATAATGGATCAACGGACCCAAACTATATGGAAAGATTGCCATCAGTTCCCACATGACATGAATAAATTTCCATTAACTCCAGACTACATATAGAGAGATAGTCATCCTCTCCAGACGACATGGAAATATGGTCATCTCTCCCAAACTAAATTAATGGAACCTCATCTATTTCAGACTACATGGAAGGATTGTTATCTTACCAGACGACATAAGGAGGTATTCATTTCCCCTAGGTGAATTGGATGAGCAGCCACCTCCATACGACATGACATGATTGTCATCTTCCTCAGATGACATTGAGGAATAGTCATCTTCTCAGACATGGATGAGTTGTCATACGATAGGTTTGACATCTCATTCATACGACCTCGATGGAATGTCATCCACTTCAGAATGCATGGAAGGATTGCCATCTCGTCCGGACGACGTAATAAGTTGACCATTCATTCTTCAGACGATATGAATGAACTCTCATCCTCTTCATACGACATGAAAAGATAATTATCTTCACATGAATTGTCATCTCCTTCGTACGACAGTCTCATGGATCAGGTCCAATACTGTGGACTCCATATACCTTCATATGGTATGGCAGAGTGAAGACTTTCTTGGACCTTCGTCGGGTCCAGACGACGGTAGATTTTCATGTACTTCCATGAGGTATAGTGCCATGAGCCAACTGGTTTCCTACACACAAAAAAGAATAAGAAGTAAACATGCAACCAAATTTTGTGCATGCATGAGGTGTGTCCAGTCCACGATCGCTGATCATGAAGCCATGAAGGAAGCATCCCGCCATGCGTGAACCATCAAATTGGGTATTCGCGAAGACAACCAGAACATGAGAAAACTTGTTGACTTGCTCGGGTTCTACTCGACAAAGAGTGGTGAAGAGATGACCAGCTCGAATGACTAAGTTACAAGGATGGAAGATGGCCAAAGAGATATCTATTACATCACTGGAGAGAAAAAAAAAAGATGTAAAGAACTCGCCATTCCTTGAGAGACTGAAGAAGAATGGTTACGAGTGACTCTTCATGATGGAGAATATGGTGGTATCCGACAGAATTGTAGACTATCCTTGCTGTCTTTTGGTCACAGGTGATTATAGGGACAGCTAATGTGGAGAGAATTATGAAAAACTAGATTATGAGAGATAACAGCATGAACACTTACATATGTCGAGCAAGATTACTATGGAAATCATTCCCATAGTCTACTTGATTGTTCTGCTTTGAGGATTACATATTGTTGTTAGTATGATTTTGCTCAAGCTCTCTGAATCAGTTGGGTATAGGATTGGTGTGAGGTTGTATAGATCGCATACTCAGATTTATTTTCAAATTTTTATTAAAAAGCCTTTGTGGCATTTTCTCGAGCAGTTGGCAGGCTATATTTGGTTCTACACGTGAGAGTCAAAGGCTAAATTTCATATCCCCATTACGTTCAATTTTCCACAAGAATACATTAAAAATTTTCAATTGTTACATTCATCTCATTCGTACGACAGTGAAGATGTTCGCAATCTCAGGGCTACTGGTGTCTACTCTTTCTTGTCGTAGACCTTTAAGGCTTTTTGGGTTTTTGCTCGTGTTTGGTTGGGCTAGCTAAGGCTTGCTGGAAGACTTTGTGATTGGAGTTGTTTGTGGATGATATGGGGTTGTGCGGAATGAATGGTTTATGTTCCAATTTTGAGTCTACAATCGGGTCTTGAAGACTGAGCAAGAATGATCTATGGCTTCATCGGGTTCATGCGTGGGAAGATCCAAGAATTCTTGAGTATCACGGGTCTCTCAGATTGGAATTCCTTGGGGTTTTGGTTCTATCATTGAGGTATTTTCTCGGTTTTGTCTTGCTCAACATTCGAGCCAAGCTTCATGGGTTTGGGCGAGGGTGGCCCCTGGACCAGTGTGTACCATGGGATGCCTGATTCATTCGTTGGAGATGGCTTCGATTTGGTTCCATGTGGAGGAGACTACTGGTGAGGACCCTGAGATGCCACCATGAGCGAGACTCCCAGCTGGGCAAAAATGATTTATCAAGAAAAGAAGCCCATTGACATATAAAATAAAAATGCATGGCTCCAAAAGGTTTGCGAGCTGTCTAGTGCTCAGGATACCCTCCAATCCCCATCAAGCTTCACATGGCAGTTTAAAAATATTCACTCGACAAAAGAAACAGAAAGTTAAGATAGAGTGAGGCCAATTGTTGATGTGAGACTCATGAGCTTAAAAAGGATGCTTCAGATGAAGATTCATCATGTGGTGATTGTCCCACTCGACACTACACTCGGCATAATGCAAATGTCCCTCTCGACACTACACTCAGCATAATGCAAATGTCTCACTCGACACTACATGTGTGATAGTTGTACTTGTTAAAGATCCGAGTCGACACTACCATGAGAAGTTTGGCACTCATTGAAGACCCTCATTCACCTATATCTCATTCACACTACATATATGACCTTGTAGAATGAGGAATGAAGACCCCCACAGACCTTCGTCAGGTCGAGTAGAATGAGAAGGGAAGACCCACATGGAACTTCATCATGTCTAGTAACTCTCTAAGAACTCCACCAGTTCAAGTAGAGTAAATAATCTCTTATACCTTTATCTGGCCTAATAAAGTGTAGAGTGATGACCTTGATAGATATTCATCAAGTACATTCTACAGTAGTCTCATGGACCTTTTTCAGCTCTAGTGGTATGAGAAAGAAAGACTCTTGGATCTTAATCGGGTCTATAGAGTAAAGACTCTTGTAGATCTACATCAGGTCTAGTAAAGTGAAGACTATCATGAACTTTCATCAAGTCCAGTCGACCGGGGACATCCCCCATAGACTCATTTCGAGTCAACTTGTAGACATGGAGGGCACATGTCGTATGACTTGTATCTTCCTGGACTCATCAAGTCCGGTCGACCGGGGACATTCCCCATGGACTCATGTCGAGTCAACTTATAGACATGGATTACGCATGTCGTATGACTCATATCCTCATGGACTCATCAAGTCCAGTCGACCGGGGACATCCCTCATGGACTCATGTCGAGTCAACTTGTAGACATGGATTACGCATGTCGTATGACTCATATCCTCCTGGACTCATCAAGTCCAGTCGACCGGGGACATCCCCCATAGACTCATTTCGAGTCAACTTGTAGACATGGAGGGCACATGTCGTATGACTGATATACTGACCTTCATCGGGTCCAAACGATTGGGTACTTCCCCAATGGCTCTTGTAGACTCAAGTTGATAACTTGACATTCGTTTGGTTTAATTATTAGGCAGCATCAACGCTAGAGTACAGCTACATAATATGGCTTCGTCCCAGGCGACACATGCGTCAAGTACTCTCCAAGCCAATGACTCTTGACTTAGAGAGTATGGGACAAACTGTTTGGGCCAAATTTGGTCCAGGGGTAGTTTCATCATTTTACTTCAGACCCAATACTGGATGCACCCCTGAAGCCTCCTAATCAAACCCCAAAGACATAATGTCGGCCCAGGCCCGATGAACACCAACACCCATAACCGAAGGACCATCCAGAGGCCGGCCCACGTAACGTCTAAGTTCATAAACACCATTCATAAATTCAACAGTTTCCAGCCTACAACGGGCAAATGCAGTGAATATCCCTCATAAAGTCGACCGTTACCAAAACTCAACGGACGAGTAATCAAGTGCACACCCTCAGATAGGTATATAAGAAAGAAGGCTCCATGAGGACAGGGGGGCTGATAACATTCTCTCCAGAATTCATATAATCACCATCCTACCGCCCTCACGGCATCACATGGGGATCAAGGTAGTCTCTAGCCTTGCTATTCCATTACTTACAGCTCGTCTTCACTATTGACTTGGGCGTCGGAGTGCCCCCGGCACCCACCACACCGGTGGGCAGTACTCTCGCTCACTCTACATCTTTGTTTTGCAGGATCGCTAGTGCCTCATCCTCACGAAATCTCGATTGTAGACCTCTGGCGAAAACCAGCGTCTACAGTGTCCAGATTCATACTAGTTGGCTATAGTGCAAGTGGGAGATTGTTAGGGATATGCCCTATACCCAACTTGTGGATATGCTATATGTACATGTATTTGTAATATTTTCATTAATTAATAAAATGACAATCTTTATTATACGTGTCTTACATAACTTATATGAATCATCAACACTGTAATAAAACCCTTGGAGTAATAAGACGATGGCTTCCACGCCTTATGAGAATCATTACTCTTAAATGTTCATAGTCATAGATTTGTGAATAATTTCGGCGTTCACAAAGCGGAGAGACTAGCATGATGATATGATCTGCCCTTAAGTGGGGTAGCCGATCTCATAGGCTACTAGCGGAGATCTATCCGCTTGGTGTATCACATGGATGCATGAGTTGCTGGTGTCCATCGAACTGACCGCCGAAAGTTTTCATACGGAGTGTTTTTCCCATGTGTCTTTGAGAACTTTCATGTATCGATTATATGACTAGTCCTTAGACTTGAGGTCTTTACAATCTTATGTGTGGATCAAATAACTTTGACATTCTCCTTCCCCGGTTCAAAAGATCCGGTCATAAGGATATGATTGGGTCATTGTTGAAACACATGAAGTTTATAAAGATACAACATAGAATCGCCACTCTCTCGGATAATATTTTCTTATAAGAGTAGTATTCCAGTTCACGGGTTGATATGTGTGATCAGTGCTTGAGACTGTGGCCACAATGGAAGAATCATGTGAGATTCTTGGGTTAGCACGATTCATGAAACTATCAATATCATACCTTTGACCATATAGGTAGACACTTTCCGTACCCTAGGTCAATAGGTGGGGATAGAGTTAGGCGAGGGACCGTATCATATGTAAATCGCATACAGAATGGGTATATAGATATTTCCTTCTTATTTGGGGGCCTTGGCATGTTGCTAGATGTCAACCTTGGTCATTGAAATCGAACGACCATCTGATCGGAGGATAATTTATGTTCGATTAAATTATCACGATTCATTTCATGTCCAACTTGAGGGGAACCCAAAAGGTCACACACAACAAATTCGAAATCAATGGTTAACAGTGTACAGTACAAATATAACAGCATATATGATTACTATAGGAATTGTTCATAAATGGTTCAATGTGTTTAATTATTGAACAGATCATTTATGAGATTCCATAGTGGCTTAGTGATTGGTGAATGATGATAGGGGCACTTTGGGAATTGGAATTAAAAAAAAAAATACTATTCACATGAATAGTAACGTGAATAGTAAAAAAAAATTTTGTTATTTATTTTGAATTCCAATTCGGCCCAAACTCTTTAGGGTTTTATAATCTCATTAAACCACTAAATTAAGATCCAATGGCCAAGATTAAATTAGCTTTTATCCCGCATCGGATTCTTAATTAATTTTATTGTCTTTGGAGCACTATATAAACCCAAAGAATTCTTCACAAATTTTTTACACCAAACCTTTCATATCTTGGGTTTATATAAGTGAGAAACTCTAAAGTTTAAGAGTAAGCCACTAATTTTTTAGGATCCTTAAGTCTAATTGACTTGAGGAACCTCGAGTTAAAAGTTTTGAGGTATTTTCCTAGGCTAGCAGCAATGGCAAAATACCCGTGCACTCAAGGTAGTAGTCTTGCCGTTGAGTTTTGGCTTTGGTGTGTGCATCTTTGGAGGCCACACATTTGGGTGGCTCTTTGGAACATGGAAGAGCTTGCTGAGTTCGAGAAAAGCTTGTAGATTGGAGGGAGGACTGGAGGAGTCTACGGTTCAAGTAAGTCTTTTCTTTCTTTATTTTAATTAGAATTCTTATGATAGTTAGCATGTTTAGGTTTATGTTCTTTGCATGTTTTATGAGTTTTATGCTTAGAATTTATAGTAACATGCCTAGGCTTGTAGAATAATCAAAACAAATGGGTCTTGGACAAAGGGAAAGTGGCATAATAATTTGATTTTCTGCTGCGCATTCGCGGCCGCTTCCCAACATATTATTACTCTGATTTTCATCGAGTTTTACTTTCCTCCCACTTACCACTGCATATAGGAATTCCTCTTAGAAAAACTGCATGGAGAGCAACAATTACATTGTTCTCTTATGAGTTGTATAAGTACTATACTTTGGTTTCCTTAGGACAACCGACAAATATGCACTTATCCGATTTGGGTTCTAGTTTGGTATCATCCAAACATTTAGAGTATGCCCATCATTCCCAAATCTTCAGGAATGAGAAACCTGATTTCTTTTATGTTCATATCTAATATGAAATATGTCTAACAGATTTTCATGGAACCTTATTCAAAATAAGTATTGCATTGTTTAATGTATATCCTCAGAAGGAAATTGGTAGCTCAGACGACTCATCATTAACCTTACCATGTCCAACAAAGTTGGTTTCCCTTATCGGACAAACCGTCTAGTTGAGGTGTTCCGTGAGGAGTCCACTGTGAAAGAATACTATATTCTCTTAAGTAATCTTGAAACTCACATGTTCAAGTATTTTACACTATGGTCCGACCGTAATGTTTTAATACTTTACCGGTCTTTTTTTTATACTTCGTGTCGAAACTCTTTGAATTATTCAAAAGTTTCTGACTTGTGTTCCATAAGATACACATAACCGTAACGCGATGCCACATCCGTAAAGGTTACAAAGTATTCATATCCACCTCTAGCGTAGCTAGACATGGGCCCACTTACGTCACTGTGAACAAGGGCTAACAGATCGGTGGCACTTGCACTTTACCAAGTAAAAGGTGTTTTAGGCACGTTGCCTAATAAACTAGATTCGTAGACATCATTTGAATTTGAATCAAATCCGTCCAAGTATCCACTCTTCGAAAGTGTGGATATACGAGTCTTGTTAATGTGTCTCAGACAACAATGCCACTTTTAACTCTCAATAGATTAACTCAATTTGAGCTATTTGTTTGTCATGTTATATGTTTGAGATTCATTTATATTCAAAATATAAAGACCATTATTTACATCTAATGTAGATATCTCGATATCATCTTTATAAACGAAAACACCATGTGTTTCGGAATATAAAGGTATACCCGCAACGGGTTAAACTAGATACAAAGATAATATTCATAGTCAAACTAGATACATTATAACAGTCTCCTAATTTAAGTACATGCCCAAATGGCAGTTCCAAAACTTGGGTTTCTACGGTCAAAACAGCGACTCTCGTCCTATTTTTGACTCATAGGTTGATCTCATCTGAAGTCAGTATCCTGCTAATTAGCAGATCCATCACATCAGTACATATGTATGTCACATCTAGTATATAAAAAATCCAATTTTAAAACCAGTAGTGAACATGTTTATAACAAACATACTTGAAGTCGGAGCCTTGTCCCACATTCATTTCCTTCATGTCTGCCTTGTCCATATGGCAGTCACACCTCTAGTGACCTCGTTTGCCACAGTTTAGGCAGACAACTTTGGATATGGCATTTTAAGAAGCTCTGGCTGTGCATAACGGATTGAGCACTAAAGTTATCATCACAATGAATCTTCCTAAGCTCATGCTCTACTATTTTCTCAACTCCGGGCTCATGCTTGAAAGGTTTCTCTATCTAATAGAATAACTTCTCAGCTCACAGGTTTATCCTGAAGTTCTATTCCCAATCTGAAAATTAAAGCCGTTAAAGACATTTTCCCCAGGATTATGTCCATTGACGCTAATCTTTCAGTCATCTTGATTGCTATAGTCCAACTATCCAATCAACAATTTCGAGTACAATTAAATATAATGACTACTATAGTATAACTATATAATCAACTACAATTGATTGGTTACATTCAAATGTATTGATTACTATAATCCAATTATATAACCAACTACAATGAAGTAGTTTGAATACAGTCCAACTGTTAAATTAAAACAACAATTGAATAGTAGTCCAACTAATATATTTATAATTAATGACAAAAAAGAAAATGAGTGTGTATTGGCAAGTATTTAAACGAAATTGCAAATTTAATATTTGCATCCCACTATTTTTCAGCGAGCCTCTAACCCTCTGTGGAGTACTCAGGAAACCTAGTTTCCTAGTGTGCTAGGATCCCATTAAACAACACACAACCTTGACTTTAGCAAACAAGTTGTATGAAACTTAACTAGGTAGATCTCTAAGATCAATTGGATCTCATCCAATTTCTAGATCCAGTAGGTGGACCTCCAAGTCTGAAACATATATCCAATATATGTAAATATATCCAATATATTTCCTAACCTTTTTCCTCTGAATCAACTAAGCATTGGCTTTGGCTCAATAAGCTTAATGAAACCAGTTAAGCGTGACCCATTGACAGTGGGAAAGCTTTGTAATCGAGGTCGATGAACAAGAAGGGACCTTGACTTTGGCCAACAAATCAAAACTTGCCCAAGACGTACGATATGGAACAAAGCTTTCGTGGTTCAAACACATCCGTGATGGACAAAGGTCTTGACTTTGGCCAACAAACCAATGCCAATCTTGGACCTTGAGAGAGAATCACTCAATGGAATGAAAAACGCTTAATATAAAATGAGGGTTTCTGTCGCGTGTTGGCAACCAATTTATTATCTTTAATTAGGTCTCATCATACACCCTTAAGCATGCATTCTAAAAGCATAATAAGGCGCGAATAAAATTAATAATGATATGCGGATGGATATACGACAAATTGTTCCTAGAACAAATCTCTCTCTTTCCTCTCTCCCGCTAGCATTATTCTTACTTCTACCCAATTACATAATACTTCTAAAGAAACCTCATTTACATTGAGGGGAATTGGTGAGAAGAGAAATACAAATAGAATAGAGGTGAAAGGCTGGACACGCAGGTTCAATTTAATAAATTCTAAATTTATTACAACAATTTCCAAAATTGTCCTCACCCTTCTAATATCCATCCGATATATATTATTCATACAATACATCCAAGTATTCACACAAAGCATGTTATCAATCAATCGAATCCAATTAATTAATCTATGATTGATGACCATCCAATGTTCAAACAACGATTTGATTTGTGCGAGTCAAACTCGTTTAAGAATAAATACTCAAAGTAAGTATTATTGAATTATATCGAACTATAATTTTAAATCCAATTTTAAATTGTTTCCAATACTAATTCATTTTTAATTCCAAATTAAATATTTACACTTATTTATGTGCCTTTAAGACTTGGATTCCAAATCCAATCTTAATGGGTCTTAAAGGCCCAATTAGTATCCAATACTTTTCAATTAAAGTCCAATGGGCTTTCAATTAATTCTTTAGGCGTGGGCTTTGGCCATTATGGATCAAACCCAAAAGCCTTGGCCCATTTAGGAATCATCTTATGCCATAAAATCAATTTAGGCCCAATTAAATTATTAAAGGCCTAATTAACATATTTTGGACTTTATGGAAATGGTTTAGGCCCAAATTTAATCCAAGACTAAAATTTGGCCCAACCAAGCCCATTAGCCCAATTACAAAAAATTAAATTAATATATCATTCCAAATTACACATTAATTCAATTGAAGTGTAATTAACAAAATTAATTAATTAATCTAGTATTTCCAAAATACTAATTAATCTAATTAATCATGCTTAATATTTTAATTTATGTCCAACACAAATTAAAGCACAATCAATCCATTCCAACATGCTTCACACTCACGGCAATACATGAAATAACACCCAATTTTGATTTCAATCCAATTAAATCAACAATCAATATTCATTTCATGTTTTTAACACATCTAATTGTCAAAATCAAAATTACCATGAGTATTAGACTAGGGTTCATATTCGGCCATGGTGGGGTTTTTGGGGAAAATTAATCTAATCAATTTCTCATAAAACCAAAGGATGCACAAATCTAATTCATCATCATCCAAACACAACCCGACAATCAATTTAGGCAAAATCAAGCTCCAAACATAAAATCCCAAATTAAAGTTTATAAACCCTAAACTCAAATCATGGTTAGATCTCGCTCTGATACCATTGAAAGTATCCTAGACATGCCACGGGATCTCTAAGCATGATTCGTGTGTGAATAAAATCAAGAAGTTTGCGGAATTAACTTACATTGATCGGTTGAGTTCAAAACTTTTCATGGATGTTGAAGCTTCCAAGCTTATGGGTGAGTATCCCTATCACCTTCATTTGACTCCCATATGTTCTAGCAAGAACAAAATGGCAGAATTTTTCTCTCCAAGAGAAGCAACAATTCGTCTTGGAGAGACGAAGGCAATCGCCTCTTTTTGGTACAAGGCCAATTCGAATTGCTTTCATCAAAAGAAGCCAAATGCTTCTCGCCAAAATCAAGGAGAAGACAATCAATTTGCTTTTCTTTCTTTCAGCTTTTCAAAGAAAATAGAGAGCAATTTGCTCTTTTCTTTCTTTTCGGCCATTAAATTAGAGAAGTCAGTGGCCACTTCACTTTTAATTTCTCAAAGTAAAGCAAATGTTGCTTTCGGCCAGGGAGAGAGAGAAAATTGAATATTTTCCAAAAAAAATCATTAAATGTGTTATGTATTATGACTTGGCAGGTATGATGTGAATCAAATCCAATTTACTTTATTGCCAACCACATATATCAATTATTGATAATTGATGTAAGTCATAGGTCCTACCCATTTAATTCCAAATCTAGTTGGCTTACACAACACACTTTGTGCTCGGATTCGTTTAGTTCGATTAAACAAATTTTCCGCCGCGACATAATTAAATCTAATTTAATTAAATAATTATGCCTCGCAAAATTATTATGAAAGTCGCTTACGAATTAATTCTAAATTAATTCGTTCACCCCGAATTAAAATCCAATTTTAATTCCGCTTTGAAATCCGATTTCATTTAATATATCTAATATATTATTTTAACCCAAATAAATTAAATAGTAAAATCGAATTTAACTATTAAATTTACTTTACCGATTAATTTCAAATTAATCGCGTTCTCTCTTCTCGACGAATTTAATCCCAGATAAATTATCGACGCAATTAATCTCAAATTAATTTTTTCTCTAATAATTAATCTATTTTAATTCTTGCCGTAATTAATCCCAGATTAATATTTTTCGAGTCAAATATCATCGGTGAATCTTTGGGATGCGACCCAAGAGATCCATGGATATGTTGGCAGTAAATACGGTCATCGGACTATCCGAATACGTGCGTACCCGGTACCACATTCCTATCGATTTACAAGACATGGTTGGCTTCTAGCAAAGCACCGTGCCTACCCAATTCTCCAGAAATATTCTTCTACCGAATATAAGATCTTTGTCAGGCGTAGTATAACTAGTATTGCGTATTACGATCCAGTATCATATGTCACATGCTAGGCCTGGGGCTGGAGTTGTGTCTGCCCCGTACGAAGCATATATCGGATCACTAGCAACTAGTCTCTTTATGATCGGAAAGTCATGACCTAGTCATACTTCCCCGATGGCTATAGCACTTAGAGTACCAGTTCTGTATCCTGCATGATCATCATCTCTATATGACTGAAGTGATACTTCCATCTTGACATCACATCAATTACACTACGATTCTCAGTATACCCAGAAGAGGCGTACACAGAACCTGTTAAAGCCTCGGACGAACAAAACCAAAGTATATTGATTGTCGCAAGTATTAGCGATGCAAGTCTCAGGTTAAGACCAAATACACCTACAATGATTCGGATTCCTATAGACACATAGTCATACTACCAATGGGATTCCGATGGGTCTATCAGGAGCGAAGCTGTTTCTGTACCATCGGTAAACAGAACCTCCTATTACACTTGCATGAGTATCCAATACCCAAATATATGAGAACTATGCTGTTACGCTTCCATAACACGCACAAGTGTAATACTAGTCTATTCCACATTATCGATGTCCAGTCTCGATTATACTACGACTAGGGATATTTAATGATTAAACCTTTGTGGATTAATACTGTTTCATATCTTATTAATCTGGAACTAATCATAAGGACTTTTATCATTTATATATCTGAGTAATCCAATTACAAATGATAAAAGAGCAATTTCCTTTGTCACATAGTTAATTTGTACAACAACACAATGTTCTGTACAAATAGTGATGATATGGGTCATAATTGTCCAACAGCTCCTACATCCAAAGAAAAAGTTTGAACTTCAACCGATCAATGTAAGTTTTTTTTTTTCTGTAAACTTTATTGATATATTCACACACGAATCAATGTTTAGAGATCTTTGGCATGTCTAGGACACTAACAATGGTATCAAGAGGCAATCTAAGCATGATTTGAATTCTAGGGTTCTAAACTTTAATTTGGGGATTTTGCTTGGAGTATGTATATTCCTAAATTGATTGTTTGATTGTGTTTATATGATGATGAATTGGATTTGTGCATATTTGGATTTGAGAAAAATTGATTGGATCAAAAATCCCCAATTCCTTTAGTATGGAAGAATGGTACCCTAGAAATGTTCATGGTGATTTTTGAATTTCACAATTGGATATGTTAATTGGCATGAAATTGAGTGTTAATTGTTGATTTAATTGGATTGAAATCAAAATTGGATGTTAATTTCATGTATTGCCGTGAGCTTGAGAATGTTGGATTGAATTGATTTTGCTTCAATTTTGTATTGGACATGAATTTGAAATTAAGCATGATTAATTGGATTAATTAGTGTTTTGGAAACATTAGATTAATTGATTAATTGTCCCCATTACACTTTAAATTGAATTAATGTGTTTTTGGAATATTATGTTAATTTAATTTATTATATTTGGGCTAATAGGCTTGGTTGGGCCAAATACGATTTTGGACAATTGGGTTGGATCCAATTGGGCCTAAAACCATTTCCATAAAGTCCAAATATGACTTTTGGGCCTTTAATAATTTAATTAGGCCTAAATTTATTTTGTGGCATATGGTTATTCCTAACTTAGGCCTTGGCATCTTGGTTTGATCCATAATGGCCAAAGCCCATACCTAAATAGCTAATTGAAAGCCCAATGAACTTTAATTGAATTGACATTGGATGCTAATTGGGCCTTTGAGACCCAATTGAATTGGATTTGGAATCCAAGTCTAAAAGGCACTATTAAAAGTGTAATTGTTTAATTTGGAATTAAACACGAATTAGTATTGGATACAATTTGAATTGGATATAAAATTATAGTTCAATATAATTCAAGATTACATACTTTGAGTATTTATTCTTAAACGAGTTGGACTCGCGCAAATCAAATCGTTGTATGAACATTGGATGGTCATTAATCAAAGATTAATTAATTGGATTAGATTGATTGACAGCATGCTTTGTGTGAATACTTGGATGTATTTATATGAATAATGTATATCAGATGGATATTAGATGGGTGGGGGCAATTTTAGAAATTGTTGTAAGTATGGTACTTATTTATTAAATTAGACCTGCGTGTCCAGCCTTTCACCTCATTATCTCTTTGTATTTCTCTTCTCACCAATTCCCCTCAATGAAAATGAGGTTTCTTTTAGTGTTATGTAATTGGGTAGAAGATTGTAAAGTGCTAGCGGGAGAGAAGAAATGGAGAGATTTGTTCTAGGAATAAATTATGTTATATATCCATCTGCATATCATTATTAAATTTTATCGCGCCTTATTATGCTTTTAGAATGTATGTTTACGGGTGTATGATGAGACCTAATCAAAGATAATAAATTGGTTGCCAATTTACGCGAAAAACCCTCACTTTAATATTAAGCGTTTTTCTTCCATTGAGTGGTTCTCTCTCAAGATCCAAGATTGACTTTGATTTTTTGGCCAAAGTCAAGATCATTGTCCATCGCGGATGTGTTTGAACCAGTAAAGCTTTGTTATATATCGCATATCTTGGGCAGTTGTGACTTGTTGGCCAAAGTCAAGGTCACGTCTGTTCATCGACGTGGATTACGAAGCTTTCCCACTGTCAATGGGTTGCGCTTAACTGGAATCATTAAGCTTGTTGAGCCAAAGCCAAGGCTTAGTTGATTCATAGGAAAAAGGTTATGAAATATATATTGGATATATATCTTGGACTTGGAGGTCTACCTACCGGATCTAGGAATTGGATGGGATCCAATTGATCTTAGAGATCTACCTAGTTAAGTTTCATACAGCTTTGAAACTGGGTTTCCCGAGTACTCAACAGAGGGTTAGAGGCTCACCGAAAATAGTGGGAGGCTAGTATTAAATTTGCAATTTATTTTAATACTTGCTGATACGCGCTCTTTTATTTTATTTATCGTTGTTATATATATATATTAGTTGGACTAATATCTTTTATTGCTTTCATTGAACAATTGGAATGTTTTCACACTACTCACTTGTAGTTGGTTATATAGTTAGACTATAGTAACCATTACATTTTGAGTGTACCCAAAATCGTTGATTGGATAGTTGGACTATTACAATCGAGATGGCTGGAAAGATTGCGTTAGGGACATCATCATGGGCGATAATGTCTTTAACGACTCCAATTTTCCAAATTGGGAAATGAATCTCAGGATAGTCCTGGGAGCCGAGAAGTTACTCTATGTCATAGAGAAATCTCTCGGGCCTGAGCCCGGAGTTGAGCAAATAGTAGATCATGAGCTTTGGAAGACTCATCGTGATGATAACTTTAGTGCTCAATCCGTCATGCTTGCTGCAATGACTCCTCAGTTTCGTCGTCAGAATAAAGGATTGGATCCTTATAGTATGATGTTGAAATTGAAGGATCTTCACAGATCTAACCTTAGATCACAAAAGTATGAAATGCAAAAGAAGCTCTTTCGTTCGCGTATGTCATAGGGTACATCTGTCGAGCATTATGTGTCACAGGTGATTACTGACATCAAACAGCTAGGTCAGCTGGGCATAACCTTCGAGGCCGAGACTTCTATAGATTTGATCTTACAGTCTCTGCCCGACTGCTGGGGCGGGTTCGTCATGAACTATAATATGATGAACCAAGAAAAGACACTTGGAGAGTTAATGGCGATGCTTAAAGTGTTAGACAATTATGACCCATAGCGTCACTATTTGTAAAAGACATTGTGGTTTTTGTACAAATTAATTATGTAGCAATGGAAATTGCATTTTATCATTTTGTAATTTCATTACTTAAATATATAAATGATAAAAGTCTCTATGATTAGTTCCGGATTTTAAGATATGAGACAGTATCAATCAATAAAGGTTTAATCATTAAATATCCCTAGTCGTAGTATTATCGAGACTGGACATCGATAATGCAGAATAGACTAGTATTGCACTTGTGCGTGTTATGGAAGTGTAACGGCATAGTTCTCATATATTTAAGTATTGGATACTTATGCAAGTGTGATAGGAGGTTGTGTTTACCGATGGTACGGAAATAGTTTCGCTCTGGATAGACCCCGCAGAATCCCATTGGTAGTATGACTATGTGTCTATGGGAATCCGCATTAGGGTAGGTGTATTTGGTCTTAACCTGAGACTTGCATCGCTAGTACTTGCGACAATCAATACACTTTGGTTTTGGTCATCCAGGACTTTAACAGGTTTTGTGTACGCCTCTTCTGGGTTTATTGAGAATCGTAGTGTATTGGGTGTGATGTCAAGATGGAAGTATCACTTCAGTCATATGGAGATAATGATCACGCAGTGATACAGAACTGGTACTCTAAATGGTTGCAACCATCGGGATAATATGACATGGTCATGATTATCCGATTAAAGAGACTAGTTGCTTGTAATCCGATATATACTTCGTACGGGGCAGACACTATTCCAGCCTCAGGCATTGGATGTGACATCCGATACTGGATCGTAATACGCAATACTACGTATACTACGCCTGACATAGATTATATATTCCATTAAGAATATTTCTAGAGAATTGGGTAGGCACGGTGCTTTGCTAGAAGCCAACCATGTCTCGTAAATCGGTAAAATGTAGTACGAGGTACGTACGTGTTCGGATAGTCCGATGACCGGATTTACTGCCAATATATCCAGGGATCTCTTGGGTCGCTTCCCGAAGATTCACCGATGATGTATGATTCGAGCATAATTAATCTGGGATTAATTTCGGAGAGATTTTATCTAGGATAAAATACTATTTGAAGAGAGAGAACGATTAATTTGGAATTATTGATAAACTAATATATTCGATATATTAAACGAAATTAGATTTCGACGCGGAATTAAAATTGGATTTTAATTCGGGCTAACGAATTAATTTAGAATTAATTCGCGAGCGACGTGAATAGTAATTTTGCTAGGCATAATATTTGATTAAATTTGATTTAATTACGTCGCAACGGAAAGTTCGTTAATTCGAAATTAACGAACCCGAGCTCGGAATGTGTTTGCGGGCCCACTCGTATTTTGAATTAAAGTGCGGCCCACAAGTCACATCGCTTGTCATTTTAGTGATGGAAGTCATGTCACCTTTTTGTGATTGACAACCAGTCACTATTCATGATGGTGGTAGATGAAGGCATTGAATGCCATTTTCCCTCCAATTTGCTTTATTCTTTTTTGGAAAAATGATATACCAAAATTGTGTAATTGACTTTAGTAAGAGTTTTAGAAACAAAATACAAGTCTTGCACTCTCTCTCTCACTCACGGTTTTTGGAACCAAAAACACTCCCAATTTTTTTTTTCTCTTTGGCCGAACAAGGAGGAAGAACAAGAATGAAATTTGTTGCAAATTTCCTTAGTTGCTAGCACATCAAGGAATCATCCAAGGTGATAGGGAAACCATCCCAAAAGCTTGGAATCAACTCAAAAGCTTGGAGCTTGGATCTCATCCCCAAAAGATGGGCTTGGCTGAAAACTTGGAGAAGAAATTTTTGATATCAACACTTCCAAAATCCACTCTTTGTAAGTATGATTCCGCCATACTTCTTTATGTATTCACTTTATTTCATTGCTTTATATGATCTTGGATTGTCTTAGAGACCAACAATGGTATCATGAGCCTTGAATAAACATGAAATTGATTAGGGTTAATATACTAAAATTTGGGTAAATTTGATTTGAGCATGTTTTAATCAAATTGTTTATTTCAGTATGCTTGTATGTTAATAACTTGGAGTTATGCATGATCAATTTGACGAAAATTGAATTGGATTAATTTTCCCCCCAATTATTTGTGCTTGGTCGAATAGACTATATTCCCTAATGTCATGGTATTTTTTGTTTTTTTTTTATCATTGGATGAGTTGAAAGACGTATATATATTGATTTATATTGATTTAAGATTCAATCGGATTGATATCAGAATCGGATATGAAAAACCCCAAAATGTCGTGACCTTGAGAAGCATGAATGAGATGATTTTTTGTTTCAATAATGTTGGACATGTGTTGGACAAATTAAAGCATGATTAATTGATTAAATTGATATTTTGGAAATGTTAATTTAGATAATTAATTAATGTAATACACTTTAATTAATTAAATTATGAAATTTGGAATTTTAATTTTATTAGTTGGCCTTAATTTAGAATTGGGCTTATAATGTTGTATTTGGGCCTAATGGGCTTGGTTGGGCCAAGTTGGTTTAGGTCAATTGGATTGAATCCAAATTGGGCCTAAATCATTCCATTAAGTCCAAATATGACAAATGGGCCTTTTATGTTTAATTGGGCCCTATGGGCCTAAATTGGTTTCTTGGCAAATATGGTGATTCCTTAATTGGGCTTTGGTATTTGGTTTGACCCATATTGACCAAAGTCCATGCCTTAAGAAATTAATTGAAAGCTCATTAGACTTTAATTAAATAACATTGGATGTTAATTGGGCTTTGAGACCCATTTAGATTAGATTTGCAATCTAAGTCATAAAGGCACATTAAAAGGTGTAGTTATTTAATTTGGAATTAAATATAGAGAATTAGTATTGAATACGAATTAAATTAGATTTAAATTGTAGTTCGATATAATTCAAGAATTCGTACTTTGAGTACTTATTCTTAAACGAGTTGGACTCGCGCAAATCAAATCGTTGTTTGAACATTGGACGATCACTTTATTCAAGATTAATTAATTGGATTAGATTGATTGAATAACATGCTTTGTGTGAATACATGGATGTGTTGAATGAATAATGTATATCATATGGATATTAGAAGGGAAAGGGCAATTTTGGAAATTGTTTGTAATTTATAATTTATTAAATTGGACCTGCGTGTCCAACCTTATCTCTCTTGATTCTTTGTAATTCTCTTCTCACCTAATTCCCCTCAATGTTAATGAGGTTTCCCTAATTGTATTATGTAATTGGGTAGAAGTAAGAATAGTGCTAGCCAGGGAGAGGAAATGGAGTGATTTGTTCTAGGAACAATCTGTAAGATATCCATCCGCATATCGTTATTAATTTATTTCCGCGCCTTATTATGCTTTTAGAATGCATGCTTAAGGGTGTATGATGAGACCTAACAAATATAATAAATTGGTTGCCAATTTACGCGAAAAGCCTTCAACATATATTAAGTGTTTTCCTTCCATTGAGTGATTCTTACTCAAGAATCCAAGATTGGCACTGGTTTGTTGGCCAAAGTCAAGACCTTTTTCCATCGCGGATGTGTTTGAATCATGAAGGCTTTGTTCCATATCGTATGTCTTGTCCAGTTGTGATTTGTTGGCCAAATTCAAGATCACTTCTTGTCCATCGAAATCGATTACGAAGTTTTCCAAAGTCAATGGGTTCCGCTTAACTGGAATCATTAAGCTTGTTGTGCCAAAGCCAAGGCTTAGTTGATTCAGAGGAAAAAGGTTAGGAATATATTGGATATATTGTATATATTTTTCGGACTTGGAGGTCCACCTACCGGATCTAGTAATTGGATGAGATCTAATTGATCTTAGAGATCTACCTAGTTAAATATCATACAACTTGTTGGCCAAAGTCAAGGTTGTGTGTTATTTAATGGGTCCTAGCCCACTAGGAAACTAGGTTTCCCGAGTACTCAACAGAGGGTTAGAGGCTCGCCGAAAAATAGTGGGAGGCTAGTATTGAATTTGCAATTTCGTTCAAATACTTAGCTTTACGCGCTTTCAAAATTATTTCGTTAATTATTTTATTAGTTGGACTAATATATTATTATTTTTCTTGTAACAGTTAGACTGTACCCATACATCGTTAATCGAATAGTTGGACTATTGCGGTTAAGATGACATAAAAGTTAAGTATTAGGGATATTGTCATGGGCGACAACGTCTTTAATGGCACAAACTTTCAAGACTGGGATATGAATCTCAGAATTGTTATGGGATCCAAGAAGTTACTCTACACGATAGAGCGACCTCTTGGGCCTAAGCCCCGACCTGATCAGTTGCTTGAGCTAGAGCTTTGGAAGACTCATAGCGATGATAATACGACTGCTCAATCGGTAATGCTTGCTGCTATGACTTCGCAATTCCGTCGTCAAAACAAGGGATTGGATCCCTATGAGATGATGGCAAAGTTGCATGATCTTCACCGATCTAATCGTAGATCACAAAGATATGAGTTGCAGAAGAAGCTCTTCTGCGCTCGCATGTCAGAGGGTACGTCTGTTGAGCACCATGTGTCACAGATGATTGCTGACATTGAGCAACTTGGACAGATGGGCATCGTCTTCGAGGCTGAGACTTCAATAGATTTGAAACTACAGTCTCTCTCCCTGACACTTGGAGTGGGTTCATCATGAAATACAACATGTTGAACCAAGACCAAACTCTTGGAGAGTTGATGTCCACTCTGCATGAAGCAGAGAAAGAGCTTCAAAACGAGTAAGAAGCGCGAGGCGCCTTATGCTTCAACATCTCAGACTCCGAGGCTTGGCCCAAGGCGACTAGAGGTCAAGAAGAGAAGATAGAAGAAGGGCAAGGCCAAATCGTCCAAGGGTTCTGGGAAACCTAAGGACAAATCCAAGATATTTGTCTGCATGCGGCAAGCGGGGTCACTGGAAGCGTGACTGCCGCGAGTACAAGGCACACATGAAGGAAATCAAAGCGGGCAAGGCACCGGCTTCAGGTATGTTTGTTATAGAAATAACCATGTCTACTATTAGTTTTAAAAAATGGATTTTTGATTCTGGTTGTGGAACTCATATATGTACTAATGTGCAGGATCTGCAGATTAGCAGGAGACTGGCCTCATAGAGAGATTGACCTCCGCGTTAGAAATGGGACACATGTGACCGTTTTGGCCGTTGGCGCTTTTGTTTTGGAACTGCCCTCGGGGCATGTACTTAAACTATCAGATTGTTATTATGTACCTAGTTTGACTAGGAATATTATTTCTGTATCTATGTTAGCCCAATGTGGGTACACTTTTGTATTTAGAAACATTGGGTGTTTTATGTATAAAAATGATATGGAAATTTGCACTGCTGATGTAAATAATGGTCTGTATATTTTGAATATGAATCATTCTCAAACATATAATGTAACAAACAAAAGGCTTAAAGTAAGTAACAAAGATGAAACTCACATGTGGCATTGTCGTTTGGGACACATAAACAAGACATGTATATCCACACTTTCGAAGAGTGGGTACTTGGACGGATTTTATCCAAATTCATATGACGTCTGCGAATCTTGTTTATTAGGCAAGATGCCTAAATCACCTTTTAGCGGTATAGGTGTATGTGTCACCGAACTATTATCCCTAGTTCATAGTGACGTTTGTGGGCCCATGTCTAGCCAGGCTAGAGATGGATATGAATACTTCGTAACCTTTACGGATGATGCATCGCGTTATAGTTATGTGTATCTTATGAGACACAAGTCGGAAACTTTTGAGAAATTCAAAGAGTTCGACACGAAGTAGAAAAACAGACCAAAAGTGGAAAAGTATTAAGACATTATGGTCGGAACGTGGTGGCGAATACTTGAGCAATGAGTTTCTTGATTACTTGAAAGAATATGGTATTCTTTCACAGTGGACTCCTCCTGGAACACCGTAATTAAACGGTGTGTCCGAATAGAGAAACCGAACTTTGTTAGACATGGTAAGGTCTATGATGAGTCGCACAGAGCTACCTATTTCCTTCTGGGGATATGCTGAACAGTGCAATACTTATTTTGAATAAGGTTCCGTCAAAGTCTGTTTAACAGACTACGTAAGAAATATGGACATGAAAGAAACCGGGTTCTCATTCCTGAAGATTTGGGGTTGTTGGGCATACGTCAAATTTTGGAAGGTACCAAACTGAACCCAAATCGGATTAAATGCCTATTATAGGATATCCTAGGGAAACCAAAGGATATTACTTCTATCACCCACAAGAGAACAAAGTATTTGTTGTTCTACATGCGATTTTCCTTGAGAAGGAATTCCAAATGCAGTGATAAGTAAGAGGAAAGTAGAACTCGATGAAAATCGGAGTGATACTATTCCTGGCATAGAATCCTTAACGGAACATGAACAGTCCATCAGGGATGAGATATACCACAATCTTCGAATACACAAGGACCGCGTAGGTCGGAGAGAGAGAAACAACCTGAGAGGTATGGGTTTCTAATCTCACCTCATGTGGATATTAATCTTATTGAGGAAGATGAGCCAGCTACGTATGAGGAAGCGATACAAGGTATCGACTCCGATTTATGGCAAGATGCAAGAATTCTGAAATATTCCATGTACACCAACCAAGTTTGGACACTGGTTGATGCACCATAAGGCATAAAGCGTATTGGTTGCAAATGGGTCTTCAAGAGGAAGACTGACATGGATGGCAACGTACAAATGTACAAAGCTAAGCTTGTAGCGAAAGGGTATCATCAACGACATAGTGTCGATTACGATGAAACTTTTTCACCTGTTGCCATGATTAAATCCCTTCGGATAATGCTTGCTATTGCTGCATATTTCGATTACGAGATATGGTAGATGGACGTCAAAACCACTTTCCTTAATGGAAACCTTTTGAAGGATGTTTATATGCAACACTCCGTCAGGCTATGATGTATTGCTTATCGGTAATGACATTCCCATGTTAACATCGGTGAAAGCTTGGCTTTCATTAAAATTCTCCATGAAGGATCTATGAGAAGCAGCCTTTATTTTAGGAATAAAGATCTACCGGGATAGATCTAGAAATCTGCTTGGACTCTCCTAGAGCACGTACAATGACAAAGTGTTGAAGAGATTCAATATGGATCAGTCCAAGAGGGGACTGTTACCAGTGTCACATGGCGTCACTCTATCTAAGGACATGTGTCCTAAAACTCAAGATGAGATAGACAACATGAGTCGGATATCGTTCGCCTTGGCAGTCGGATCGATCATGTATGCCATGATATGTACGCGGCCTGATGTATCGTATGTTTTGAGCATGTGTAGTCGATATCAGGCCGATCCAGGTGATGGTCACTGGATGGCGGTTAAGAATATCCTTAAGTATCTTATACGAACTAATGATGCTTTCTTAATCTATGGAGATGGAGAACTTGAGGTAACTGGGTATACCGATGCAAGTTTCCAAATCGATAAAGACGACTGCAAGTCGCAATCCGGGTACATATTTTGTTTGAATAACGGAGCAGTAAGCTGGAAATCTTCCAAGCAATAGACTGTAGCCGACTCAACAACAGAAGCAGAGTATATTGTTGCAGCTGAAGCAGCAAAAGAGGCATTTTGGATCCGTAAATTCCTAATTGGATTAGGAGTAGTTCCGTTAGTAGATGAGCCCGTTCCATTGTATTGTGATAATAACGGGGCTATAGCTTAGGCTAAGGAACCGCGGTCTCATCAACGATCCAATCATGTTCTTCGACGTTTCCATCTGATTCGTGAGATCATACATCGTGGCGATGTGAAGATCGAGAAGGTCGCATCAGAGGACAACATTGCAAATCCGCTGACGAAAGTTATTCCTCAAAAACTTTTGAGCGACATGTACATAGTTCAGGTATTAGATGCTTGAGTGACTGGCTATAGGCCAAGTGGGAGATTGTTAGACAATTATGACCCATAGCGTCACTATTTGTAAAATTTTGTGGTTTTTGTACAAATTAATATATGTAGCAATGGAAATTTCATTTTTTCATTTTGTAATTTGATTACTTAAAATATAAAATGATAAAGTTCCTATAATTAGTTTCAGATTATAAGATATAAGACAATATCAATCCATAAAGGTTTAATCATTAAATATCCCTAGTCGTAGTATTATCTACACTGGACATCGATAATGCGGAATAGACTAGCATTGCACTTATGCGTGTTATGGAAGCGTAACGGCATAGTTCTCATATATTTAAGTATTGGATACTTATGCAAGTGTGATATGAGGTTGTGTTTACCGATGGTACGAAAAAAGCTTCGCTCTGGATAGACCCCGCGAAATCCCATTGGTAATATGACTATGTGTCTATGGGAATCCGCATCAGGGTAGGTGTATTTGGTCTTAACCTGAGACTTGCATCGCTAGTACTTACGACAATCAATACGCTTTGATTTTGATCGTCCCGGACTTTAATAGGTTCTGTGTACGCCTCTTCTGGGTTTATTGAGAATCGTAGTGAATTGGGTGTGATGTCAAGATTGAAGTATCACTTCAGTCATATGGAGATGATGACCACGCAGGGATACAGAACTGGTACTCTAAATGGTTGCAACCATCAGGATAATATGACATGGTCATGATTATCCGATTAAGAGATTAAGAGACTAGTTGCTTGTAATCATATATATGTTTCTTACGAGGTAGACACTATTCCAGCCCAA